>CM053033.1:1354612-1559612 GCA_028564925.1 Lithobates sylvaticus | reverse complement strand
GACAGGGGGTCTAATCCCTCTCCACTCCGTCCAAAAAAAAAAAAAAAAAGTTATTGCCTTCAGTCCTGATGAAGGGGGCGATGTGCAGCCCCGAAATGCGGTGGATCCACTAAATGTTTTGAATTAAAATCAAATTTTTGTCTCTAATACCTCAGTGTGGGGCTCCACCTTTTACATTTACACACAATCTTCACACCCCGGGGTTAGCGGGACACACACAGTATGTGACAAAAGTAAGTACACCCCTCAGTGACATTTGTGTAAATCTTTTCTTCTCTCTTTTCATGTGACAACACTGAAGAAATGACACAGAAATGTGTAGTATACAAGTTATATACTCTACATACACACCTATATATATATATATAAATTATTATTATAATACAGGATTTATATATTATTATTATTATTATTATTATTATACAGAATTGATATATTATTATTATTATTATTATTATTATAGGGGGTGTATATATTATTATTATTATTATTATAGGGGGTGTATATGGCGGTGACAGTTTGCTCAGCGCTGTACACTGACAATTACATAGAGGAGGAATCGGAGGCTCTGATCCCAGGAGCTGACAATCGAGGGGGGAGCTTGTGATGGGAATGATGACCCCTCAGCACACATTATATGGGGGGGGGGGTGATTTGGATGGATCTCTCTGTGGGGAGGGGTAATAATGAGTCCTCATCTACCCCCGGGGGGGGGGGGGGACATTCTCTGATCAGCTCGGGAGTGTGTCGGGGGTTGTACTGCGCATGTGTGGAGGGGGGGGGGGGTGGGGAGCGCAGTAGTCGGGGAACTGTCGGTATTGATGGGATCTCCGCAGTGATCGGAGTACCGCTGGCGGCAGGAATGTTCAGCCGGAGAACAGAGACTTATATGGGAGAAATACAGAGGAGAGCCCGGGATCCACACATCGGGGACACCCCATAGACTTCTTCCCTGGAGGGGGACACCCCATAGACTTCTTCCCTGGAGGGGGGGACACCCCATAGACTTCATCCTTGGAGGGGGGGACACCCCATAGACTTCTTCCTTGGAGGGGGGACACCCCATAGACTTCATCCCTGGAGGGGGGACACCCCATAGACTTCATCCTTGGAGGGGGGACACCCCATAGACTTCATCCCTGGAGGGGGGGACACCCCATAGACTTCATCCCTGGAGGGGGGACACCCCATAGACTTCATCCCTGGAGGGGGGGACACCCCATAGACTTCTTCCTTGGAGGGGGGACACCCCATAGACTTCATCCCTGGAGGGGGGGACACACCATAGACTTCATCCTTGGAGGGGGGACACCCCATAGACTTCATCCCTGGAGGGGGGGACACCCCATAGACTTCATCCCTGGAGGGGGGACACCCCATAGACTTCATCCCTGGAAGGAGGGACACCCCATAGACTTCATCCCTGGAGGGGGGACACCCCATAGACTTCATCTCTGGAAGGAGGGACACCCCATAGACTTCATCCTTGGAGGGGGGGACACCCCATAGACTTCCCTGGAGGGGGGACACCTGGATTACCTGGACATTTGCTGGAGGAGAGGATTGGGGACCCCCAACTTGGACATTTATGGAAAGAAACTACTGGGGACACCTGACCTGAGGACTGGGAACCCAACCTGGACATTTCCTGAGAGAACTGGGGACAAACCGGAAACTTTACTAAAAAAGAGGACCGGAGACACCAAACCTGGATATATACAGAAATAAACTATTGGGGCCACCCAACCTGGAGAATCAGTGACAGGAAGGACCACCCAGCCTGGACTGACAGGTACTCTTTGGTAGGGAGATCAGAATACACAGACTGCAGATATCCCCAGTATAGTGATAAGGAGGACATCATATGAGTAATCAGGTGATCTCTGATCTCTGTGCCCCCCCTCACTGATCTCTTCTCCCCCCCCTCACTGATCTCTTCTCCCCCCCTCACTGATCTCTTCTCCCCCCCTCACTGATCTCTTCTCCCCTCACTGATCTCTTCTCCCCCTCACTGATCTCTTCTCCTCCCTCACTGATCTCTCTTCTCCCCCCCCCCCTCACTGATCTCTCTTCTCCCCCCCTCACTGATCTCTCTTCTCCCCCCCTCACTGATCTCTTCTCCCCCCCCCATTTATTATTTATAGTCCTTATTAGATCTGGGGACCATTGTCAGAAGGTGATGGGAAATAGATGTTTATCATTCAATTTGGTCAATTGTTTGCTAATAAATGATCAGATTGATCTGTGTGTGGTCACAATTAGAGAGTCATGACCAGAATAAGTGTCCCCAATGGAAGATCCCCCCCCCCCCCCCCCATAGAGACATTCTCCCAGAAAAATCCAGAATTCTCTCTGCCAATAGAAGGAGGTTTTGGCTTTAGCAGTGACAGCTCCTCTCTGATTGGTGGTTGGGTATTTTTGTGGTGGGGTCAGAAGTTTTGGTATTTTATATAAAATGAGTTGCAGCCAATCACAGGTCAGCATCTGAGCCCCAGAATATTTATATAGAGCCCTCAATTTACACCGAGCTTTATATACAGTCACATCAGTCCCTGCCCCCAGGAGCTTACACTCTAATGTCCCCATCTCACACATATTGGGAAATATTTAGACAGGAGACAGTTATCCTCCCAGCATGTCTTTGTGGTGTGGGAGGAAACCAGAGTCCCGGGAGGAAACCAGAGTCCCCGGAGGAAACCCACACAGACATGCAAACTCCGCGCAGACATTGTCCTGACCAGAACCCCAGTGCTGCAAGAAGCCCCGACCCGCCCTGACCTGCCCGACCCCTAGAGATAGGATCCACCTAAAGGGAAGGAGTGTGATCACTCAGATCATCAGAGAGACAAAGGTACTGCCATGTATGAGGATAGATTGGGGGGCACCTGAGATTTGGGGTACAGAAGGACACATTGGTTACACTCCGGAGTGGTGGCCGGGAATCCTTCCTCCAGAAGATGATGGTAGAGCCTGAGGAGTGAAGAGCTAGCTCTTGGGGTCCCCATCCCATGGAGATGTATAGAGATGGAGATCTGGGGGTGTCCATCCCATGGAGATGTATAGAGATGGAGATCTTGGGGTGCCCATACCATGGAGATGTATAGAGAGATGGAGATCTGGGGGTGCCCATCCCATGGATATGTATAGAGATGGAGATCTGGGGGTTCCCATCCCATGGAGATGTATAGAGATGGAGATCTGGGGGTGTCCATCCCATGGAGATGTATAGAGATGGAGATCTGGGGTGCCCATCCCATGGAGATGTATAGAGAGATGGAGATCTGGGGGTGTCCATCCCATGGAGATGTATAGAGATGGAGATCTGGGGGTGCCCATCCCATTGAGATGTATAGAGATGGAGATCTGGGGGTGCCCATCCCATGGAGATGTATAGAGAGATGGAGATCTGGGGTGCCCATCCCATGGAGATGTATAGAGATGGAGATCTGGGGGTGCCCATCCATGGAGATGTATAGAGAGATGGAGATCTGGGGGTGCCCATCCCATGGAGATGTATAGAGAGATGGAGATCTGGGGGTGCCCATCCCATGGAGATGTATAGAGGGATGGAGATCTGGGGGTGCCCATCCCATGGAGATGTATAGAGATGGAGATCTGGGGGGTGCTCTTTCCATGGAGATGTATAGAGAGATGGAGATCTGGGGGTGCCCATCCCATGGAGATGTATAGAGATGGAGATCTGGGGGTTCCCATCCCATGGAGATGTATAGAGATGGAGATCTGGGGGTGCCCATCCCATGGAGATGTATAGAGATGGAGATCTGGGGGTGCCCATCCCATGGAGATGTATAGAGAGATGGAGATCTGGGGGTGTCCATCCCATGGAGATGTATAGAGATGGAGATCTGGGGGTGCCCATCCCATTGAGATGTATAGAGATGGAGATCTGGGGGTGCCCATCCCATGGAGATGTATAGAGAGATGGAGATCTGGGGGTGTCCATCCCATGGAGATGTATATAGAGATGGAGATCTGGGGGTGCCCATCCATGGAGATGTATAGAGATGGAGATCTGGGGTGCCCATCCCATGGAGATGTATAGAGAGATGGAGATCTGGGGGTGCCCATCCATGGAGATGTATAGAGATGGAGATCTGGGGGTGCCATCCCATGGAGATGTATAGAGAGATGGAGATCTGGGGGTGCCCATCCATGGAGATGTATAGAGATGGAGATCTGGGGGTGCTCTTTCCATGGAGATGTATAGAGAGATGGAGATCTGGGGGTGCCCATCCATGGAGATGTATAGAGATGGAGATCTGGGGGTGCTCATTCCATGGAGATGTATAGAGAGATGGAGATCTGGGGGTGTCCATCCCATGGAGATGTATAGAGATGGAGATCTGGGGGTGCCCATCCCATGGAGATGTATAGAGATGGAGATCTGGGGGTGCCCATCCCATGGAGATGTATAGAGAGATGGAGATCTGGGGGTGCCCATCCCATGGAGATGTATAGAGAGATGGAGATCTGGGGGTGACCATCCCATGGAGATGTATATAGAGATGGAGATCTGGGGGTGCCCATCCCATGGAGATGTATAGAGAGATGGAGATCTGGGGGTGCCCATCCATGGAGATGTATAGAGAGATGGAGATCTGGGGGTGCCCATCCCATGGAGATGTATAGAGAGATGGAGATCTGGGGGTGCCCATCCCATGGAGATGTATAGAGAGATGGAGATCTGGGGGTGTCCATCCCATGGAGATGTATAGAGATGGAGATCTGGGGGTGCCCATCCCATGGAGATGTATAGAGAGATGGAGATCTGGGGGTGCCCATCCATGGAGATGTATAGAGATGGAGATCTGGGGGGTGCTCTTTCCATGGAGATGTATAGAGAGATGGAGATCTGGGGGTGTCCATCCCATGGAGATGTATAGAGATGGAGATCTGGGGGTGCCCATCCCATGGAGATGTATAGAGAGATGGAGATCTGGGGGTGCCCATCCATGGAGATGTATAGAGATGGAGATCTGGGGGTGCCCATCCATGGAGATGTATAGAGAGATGGAGATCTGGGGTGCCCATCCCATGGAGATGTATAGAGAGATGGAGATCTGGGGTGCCCATCCCATGGAGATGTATAGAGCGATGGAGATCTGGGGTGCCCATCCCATGGAGATGTATAGAGAGATGGATGGAGATCTGGGGGTGCCCATTGTATAGAGATGGAGATCTGGGGGTGCTCATCCCATGGAGATGTATAGAGAGATGGAGATCTGGGGGTGTCCATCCCATGGAGATGTATAGAGAGATGGAGATCTGGGGTGCCCATCCCATGGAGATGTATAGAGAGATGGAGATCTGGGGGTGCTCTTTCCATGGAGATGTATAGAGATGGAGATCTGGGGGTGCCCATCCCATGGAGATGTATAGAGAGATGGAGATCTGGGGGTGTCCATCCCATGGAGATGTATATAGAGATGGAGATCTGGGGGTGTCCATCCCATGGAGATGTATAGAGAGATGGAGATCTTGGGGTGCCCATCCCATGGAGATGTATAGAGATGGAGATCTGGGGTGCCCATCCCATGGAGATGTATAGAGATGGAGATCTGGGGGGTGCTCTTTCCATGGAGATGTATAGAGAGATGGAGATCTTGGGGTGTCCATCCCATGGAGATGTATAGAGATGGAGATCTTGGGGTGCCCATCCCATGAAGATGTATAGAGAGATGGAGATCTAGGGGTGCCCATACCATGGAGATGTATAGAGAGATGGAGATCTGGGGGTGTCCATACCATGGAGATGTATAGAGATCTTGGGGTGCCCATCCCATGGAGATATATAGAGAGATGGAGATCTTGGGGTGCAAATCCCATGGAGATGTATAGAGATCTTGGGGTGCCCATCCCATGGAGATATATAGAGAGATGGAGATCTGGGGGTGCCCAACCCATGGAGATGTATAGAGATGGAGATCTGGGGGTGCCCATCCCATGGAGATGTATAGAGAGATGGAGATCTGGGGGTGTCCATCCCATGGAGATATATAGAGAGATGGAGATCTGGGGGTGTCCATCCCATGGAGATATATAGAGAGATGGAGATCTGGGGGTGCCCATCCCATGGAGATGTATAGAGAGATGGAGATCTGGGGGTGCCCATCCCATGGAGATGTATAGAGAGATGGAGATCTGGGGGTGCCCATCCCATGGAGATGTATAGAGAGATGGAGATCTGGGGGTGCCCATACCATGGAGATGTATAGAGAGATGGAGATCTGGGGGTGCCCATCCCATGGAGATATATAGAGAGATGGAGATCTGGGGGTGCCCATCCCATGGAGATATATAGAGAGATGGAGATCTGGGGGTGCCCATCCCATGGAGATATATAGAGAGATGGAGATCTGGGGGTGCCCATCCCATGGAGATGTATAGAGAGATGGAGATCTGGGGGTGCCCATCCCATGGAGATGTATAGAGAGGGGGAGATCTGGGGGTGCCCATGCCATTGAGATGTATAGAGATGGAGATCTGGAGGTGCCCATCCCATGGAGATGTATAGAGAGATGGAGATCTGGGGTGCCCATCCCATGGAGATGTATAGAGAGATGGAGATCTGGGGGTGCCCATCCCATTGAGATGTATAGAGATGGATATCTGGAGGTGCCCATCCCATGGAGATGTATAGAGATGGAGATCTGGGGGTGCCCATCCCATGGAGATGTATAGAGAGATGGAGATCTGGGGGTGCCCATGCCATTGAGATGTATAGAGATGGAGATCTGGAGGTGCCCATCCCATGGAGATGTATAGAGAGATGGAGATCTGGGGGTGCCCATCCCATGGAGATGTATAGAGAGATGGAGATCTGGGGGTGCCCATCCCATTGAGATGTACAGAGATGGAGATCTGGAGGTGCCCATCCAATGGAGATGTATAGAGAGATGGAGATCTGGGGGTGCCCATCCATGGAGATGTATAGAGAGATGGAGATCTGGGGGTGCCCATCCCATGGAGATGTATAGAGAGATGGAGATCTTGGGGTGCCCATCCCATGGAGATGTATAGAGAGATGGAGATCTGGGGGTGCCCATCCCATTGAGATGTATAGAGATGGAGATCTGGGGGTGCCCATCCCATGGAGATGTATAGAGATGGAGATCTGGGGGTGCCCATCCCATGGAGATGTATAGAGAGATGGAGATCTGGGGGTGCCCATGCCATTGAGATGTATAGAGATGGAGATCTGGGGGTGCCCATCCCATGGAGATGTATAGAGAGATGGAGATCTGGGGGTGCCCATCCCATGGAGATGTATAGAGAGATGGAGATCTGGGGGTGCCCATCCCATTGAGATGTAGAGAGATGGAGATCTGGAGGTGCCCATCCCATGGAGATGTATAGAGAGATGGAGATCTGGGGGTGCCCATCCCATGGAGATGTATAGAGAGATGGAGATCTGGGGGTGCCCCCATCCCATGGAGATGTATAGAGAGATGGAGATCTGGGGGTGCCCATCCCATGGAGATGTATAGAGATGGAGATCTGGGGGTGCCCATCCATGGAGATGTATAGAGATGGAGATCTGGGGGTGCCCATCCCATGGAGATGTATAGAGATGATGGAGATCTGGGGGTGCCCATCCCATGGAGATGTATAGAGAGATGGAGATCTGGGGGTGCCCATACCATGGAGATGTATAGAGAGATGGAGATCTGGGGGTGCCCATCCCATGGAGATGTATAGAGATGGAGATCTGGGGGTGCCCATCCCATGGAGATGTATAGAGATGGAGATCTGGGGGTGCCCATCCCATGGAGATGTATAGAGAGATGGAGATCTGGGGGTGCCCATCCCATGGAGATGTATAGAGATGGAGATCTGGGGGTGCCCATCCCATGGAGATGTATAGAGATGGAGATCTGGGGGTGCCCATCCCATGGAGATGTATAGAGAGATGGAGATCTGGGGGTGCCCATCCCATGGAGATGTATAGAGAGATGGAGATCTGGGGTGCCCATCCCATGGAGATGTATAGAGAGATGGAGATCTGGGGGTGCCCATCCCATGGAGATGTATAGAGGGATGGAGATCTGGGGGTGCCCATCCCATGGAGATGTATAGAGAGATGGAGATCTGGGGGTGCCCATCCCATGGAGATGTATAGAGAGATGGAGATCTGGGGGTGCCCATCCCATGGAGATGTATAGAGAGATGGAGATCTGGGGGTGCCCATCCCATGGAGATGTATAGAGAGATGGAGATCTTGGGGTGCCCATCCCATGGAGATGTATAGGGATGGAGATCTGGGGGTGCCCATCCCATGGAGATGTATAGAGGGATGGAGATCTGGGGGTGCCCATCCCATGGAGATGTATAGAGAGATGGAGATCTGGGGGTGCCCATCCCATGGAGATGTATAGAGAGATGGAGATCTGGGGGTGCCCATCCCATGGAGAGGTATAGAGAGATGGAGATCTGGGGGTGTCCATCCCATGGAGATGTATAGAGGGATGGAGATCTGGGGGTGCCCATCCCATGGAGATGTATAGAGAGATGGAGATCTGGGGGTGTCCATCCCATGGAGATGTATAGAGGGATGGAGATCTGGGGGTGCCCATCCCATGGAGATGTATAGAGAGATGGAGATCTGGGGGTGTCCATCCCATGGAGATGTATAGAGAGATGGAGATCTGGGGGTGCCCATCCCATGGAGAGGTATAGAGAGATGGAGATCTGGGGGTGTCCATCCCATGGAGATGTATAGAGGGATGGAGATCTGGGGGTGCCCATCCCATGGAGATGTATAGAGAGATGGAGATCTGGGGGTGCCCATGCCATTGAGATGTATAGAGATGGAGATCTGGAGGTGCCCATCCCATGGAGATGTATAGAGATGGAGATCTGGGGGTGTCCATCCCATGGAGATGTATAGAGATGGAGATCTGGGGGTGCCCATCCCATGGAGATGTATAGAGTGATGGAGATCTGGGGGTGCCCATCCCATGGAGATGTATAGAGATGGAGATCTGGGGGTGCCCATCCCATGGAGATGTATAGAGATGGAGATCTGGGGGTGCCCATCCCATGGAGATGTATAGAGAGATGGAGATCTGGGGGTGCCCATCCCATGGAGATGTATAGAGAGATGGAGATCTGGGGGTGCCCATCCCATGGAGATGTATAGAGAGATGGAGATCTTGGGGTGCCCATCCCATGGAGATGTATAGAGGGATGGAGATCTGGGGGTGCCCATCCCATGGAGATGTATAGAGGGATGGAGATCTGGGGGTGCCCATCCCATTGAGATGTATAGAGATGGAGATCTGGGGGTGCCCATCCCATGGAGATGTATAGAGAGATGGAGATCTGGGGGTGCCCATCCCATGGAGATGTATAGAGATGGAGATCTGGGGGTGCCCATCCCATGGAGATGTATAGAGGGATGGAGATCTGGGGGTGCCCATCCCATTGAGATGTATAGAGATGGAGATCTGGGGGTGCCCATCCCATGGAGATGTATAGAGAGATGGAGATCTGGGGGTGCCCATCCCATGGAGATGTATAGAGATGGAGATCTGGGGGTGCCCATCCCATGGAGATGTATAGAGAGATGGAGATCTGGGGTGCCCATCCCATGGAGATGTATAGAGAGATGGAGATCTGGGGGTGTCCATCCCATGGAGATGTATAGAGATGGAGATCTTGGGGTGCCCATCCCATGGAGATGTATAGAGATGGAGATCTGGGGGTGCCCATCCCATGGAGATGTATAGAGATGGAGATCTGGGGTGCCCATCCCATGGAGATGTATAGAGATGGAGATCTGGGGGTGCTCTTTCCATGGAGATGTATAGAGAGATGGAGATCTTGGGGTGTCCATCCCATGGAGATGTATAGAGATGGAGATCTGGGGGTGCCCATCCCATGAAGTTGTATAGAGAGATGGAGATCTGGGGATCCCATGGAATGTTGGGGGGGGGGAATGTGGGGGGGGGGGGGGGCGTGGGGGGGGGGGTGGGAGTAGGGTGGGGGGGGGGGGGGAGGGGTTGGGTTTGTGGGGGGGGGGGGGGGGGGGTTGGGTGTTGGGGTGGGGGGGGCTGTGAATGTTGGGGTGTGAATGTTGGGGGGATCGGGGCTGTGAATGTTGGGGTGTGAATGTTGGGGGGGTCGGGGCTGTGAATGTTGGGTGTGTGTGAATGTTGGGGGGGTGAATGTTGGTGGGGGGGGGGGGGTGAAGGTTGGGGGGTAGGTATGTACTAAGCTCTGTGTCGGGGAAGGCAGGTGTGAGGGTGGGGGGTGTGAATGTTGGGGGGGTGGGAGGTGTGAAGGTTGGGGGGGTGAATGTTGGGGTGGGGGTGTGAATGTTGGGGGGGTGGGGTGTGAAGGTTGAGGGGGTGGAAGGTGTGAAGGTTGGGTGGGGGGGTGAATGTTGGGGGGGGGTGAATGTTGGGGTGGTGTGGGGGGTGTGAATGTTGGGGGGGGGTGGGGGGTGGGAGGTGAAGGTTGGGTGATAGGTATGTACTAAGCCCGGTGTCGGGGTTGGGGGTGGGGGGTGTGAATGTTGGGGGGGGGGGTGAATGTTGGGTGATAGGGTGATAGGTATGTACTAAGCTCGGTGTTGGGGAAGGCAGGTGTGAAGGTTGGGGGTGGGTGGGGGTGGGGGGTATGTACTCTGTGTCTGGGAAGGCAGGTGTGAAGGTGGGGGGGTGAATGTTGGGGGGGGGGGGGTAAATGTTGGGGGGGTGAATGTTGGGTGATGGGTATGTACTCGGTGTCGGGGAAGGCAGGTGTGAAGGTTGGGGGGGTGAAGGTTGGGGGGGTGGGGTGTGAAGGTTGGGGGTGTGGGTGAATGTTGGGGGGTGAATGTTGGGGGTGAATGTTGGGTGATAGGTATGTACTCGGTGTCGGGGAAGGCAGGTGTGAAGGTGGGGGGGTGAATGTTGGGGGGGGGGTGAATGTTGGGGGGGGGGGGTGAATGTTGGGTGATAGGTATGTACTAAGCTTGGTAAAGCTGGGGAAGGCAGGTGTGAAGGTTGGGGGTGGGGCGGGTGGGGGGTGAAGGTTGGGTGATAGGTATGTACTAAGCTCGGTGTCGGGGAAGGCAGGTGTGAAGGTTGGGGGGGGTGGGGGGTGAATGTTGGGGTGTGAATGTTGGGGGGTGAATGTTGGGGGTGGGGGGTGTGAATGTTGGGGGGGGTGAATGTTGGGGGTGGGGGGGGTGAATGTTGGGTGATAGGTATGTACTAAGCTCGGTGTCGGGGAAGGCAGGTGTGAAGGTTGGGGGGGTGGGGGGTGAATGTTGGGGTGTGAATGTTGGGGGGTGAATGTTGGGGGTGGGGGGTGTGAATGTTGGGGGGGGTGAATGTTGGGGGTGGGGGGGGGTGAATGTTGGGTGATAGGTATGTACTAAGCTCGGTAAAGCTGGGGAAGGCAGCCTTCAGCACCCAATCCTGGCTGAGGACAGACAATGATGGAATTCCTGTGGTTTCTCTCTTGTTCTGACAGCTGTCCCCGGGGATCGCAGAGCATCGCACGCCGCAGCGCTCGGCTTCAATCAGCCATGGGAAGCTTCTGCTGAGACTCTGCTCCATCCTGAAGGACACAGAAGGGGATCTCCGGACCCTCCAAGAGATGCTGATCATCACAAATATGGGTTCAATAGACAGCGGCAGCATCTGCCAGTCGCCTGCCGTCCACTACAACCACTTCCCGGCGTCTCCTGAAGTTCCAGCTCCCCCACCCCCGCCTCCTCCTATCCACACACTGTCTGAGCCCCCCAGGAGTCCCATTCCAAGGCTGGACCCAAAGAGACGCCTGAGGAGCTTCAACTGGGAGGCCATTCCAATGGAGAGGGTGAAGGGGAGGTCCAGTCTATGGAGCTCCGAGACCTTCCATGGGGATCTGCAGATCGACACCGGCACCATGGAGGAACTGTTTGGGAAACATGAAGAGGAAATTCCCCCGAGGACCTACAGTCCACGACGATCGATTTCAGGGGGGGACCTTCCTGTGAATAAGGTAAGGCGAGAACACGGGACCCGATCTTATCTGTCATGTTCTGAGGAGGTTTCAATATGGAGTTGACCCTTCGCAGCTATAACAGCTTCACCTCTTCTGGGAAGGCCGTCCACAAGGTTTAGGAGGGTGTCTATGGGAATGTTTGGCCATTCTTCCAGAAGAGCATTTGTGAGGTCAGGCACTGATGTTGGATGAGAAGGCCTGGCTCGCAGTCTCCGCTCTAATTCATTCCAAAGGTGTTCTATCGGGTGGTGGTCAGGACTCTGTGCAGGCCAGTCAAGTTCCTCCACCCCAAACTCACTCCTCCATGTCTTTATGGACCTTGCTTTGTGCTCTGGTCCAAATCATTTGGTGGAGAGGGGATTATGGTGTGGTCTTGGCTCCTCGGGGGTTGGTCTTGGCTCCTCGGGGGTTGGTCTTGGCTCCCTTAGTTCCAGTGAAATGAACTCTTAAGGCATCAGCATACCAAGACATTTTGGACAATTTCATGCTCCCAACTTTGTGGGAACAGTTTGGGACGGTCCCTTCCTGTTCCAACATGACTGCCCACCAGTGCACAAATCAAGGTCCATAAAGACATGGAGGAGCGAGTTTGGGGTGGAGGAACTTGACTGGCCTGCTGGAACAGGAAGGGGCCGTCCCCAAACTCCTCCCACAAAGTTGGGAGCATGAAATTGTCCAAAATGTCTTGTTATGCAGACGCTTTAGAAGTTCACTTCACTGGAACTAAGGGGCCAAGACCAACCCCTGAGGAACAACCCCCCACTATAATCCCCCCTCCCCCCACACCATGATTGGCTTTGGTTTACATACAGAATGGCGGTCTATGTAAACAAGGCAGATCACCGTATTTGTGAGAGAAAAAAAGACGTCAATTTTATTTGGGTACAGCGTCGCACGACCGCGCAATTGTCAGTTAAAATATTGCCGTGCCGTATCGCAAAAAATGGCCCTGTCATGAAGGGGGGTAAATCTTCCAGAGCTGAAGTGGTTAAAAAGCGGTCCTTTAGCTCCAGTCAGTGACTTTGTCTAGGCTGAGATGATGTCATCAGTTTGCTGCAGGCAGGAGGAAGTATTTCCTCAGACTCCCCTCCCCCAGTGATCAGACTGTAGATTGTAACTTTGTAGAAGGAGGAGGAAGCATTTCCTCAATCATCACACCTGACCACCGTACCTGTCCATCACACCTGATCATCGTACCTGATCACCATACCTGATCATCGTACCTGATCACCATACCTGATCACCGTACCTGTCCATCACACCTGATCATCGTACCTGATCACCGTACCTGTCCATCACACCTGATCACCGTACCTGTCCATCACACCTGATCATCATACCTGATCACCATACCTGATCACCGTACCTGTCCATCACACCTGATCACCGTACCTGATCACCGTACCTGTCCATCACACCTGATCACCGTACCTGATCACCATACCTGATCACCGTACCTGTCCATCACACCTGATCACCGTACCTGATCACCATACCTGATCACCGTACCTGTCCATCACACCTGATCACCGTACCTGTCCATCACACCTGATCATCATACCTGATCACCATACCTGATCACCGTACCTGTCCATCACACCTGATCACCGTACCTGTCCATCACACCTGATCACCTTACCTGATCACCGTACCTGTCCATCACACCTGATCACCGTACCTGATCACCATACCTGATCACCGTACCTGTCCATCACACCTGATCACCGTACCTGTCCATCACACCTGATCACCGTACCTGTCCATCACACCTGATCACCGTACCTGATCACCATACCTGATCACCGTACCTGTCCATCACACCTGATCACCGTACCTGTCCATCACACCTGATCACCGTACCTGATCACCATACCTGATCACCGTACCTGTCCATCACACCTGATCATCGGACCTGACCATCACACCTGATCACCGTACCTGTCCATCACACCTGATCACCGTACCTGTCCATCACACCTGATCATCGTACCTGATCACCGTACCTGTCCATCACACCTGATCACCGTACCTGTCCATCACACCTGATCATCATACCTGATCACCATACCTGATCACCGTACCTGTCCATCACACCTGATCACCGTACCTGATCACCGTACCTGTCCATCACACCTGATCACCGTACCTGATCACCATACCTGATCACCGTACCTGTCCATCACACCTGATCACCGTACCTGATCACCATACCTGATCACCGTACCTGTCCATCACACCTGATCACCGTACCTGTCCATCACACCTGATCATCATACCTGATCACCATACCTGATCACCGTACCTGTCCATCACACCTGATCACCGTACCTGTCCATCACACCTGATCACCATACCTGATCACCGTACCTGTCCATCACACCTGATCACCGTACCTGATCAACATACCTGATCACCGTACCTGTCCATCACACCTGATCACCGTACCTGTCCATCACACCTGATCACCGTACCTGTCCATCACACCTGATCACCGTACCTGATCACCATACCTGATCACCGTACCTGTCCATCACACCTGATCACCGTACCTGTCCATCACACCTGATCACCGTACCTGATCACCATACCTGATCACCGTACCTGTCCATCACACCTGATCATCGGACCTGACCATCACACCTGATCACCGTACCTGTCCATCACACCTGATCACCGTACCTGTCCATCACACCTGATCATCGTACCTGATCACCGTACCTGTCCATCACACCTGATCACCGTACCTGATCACCATACCTGATCACCGTACCTGTCCATCACACCTGATCACCGTACCTGTCCATCACACCTGATCATCATACCTGATCACCATACCTGATCACCGTACCTGTCCATCACACCTGATCACCGTACCTGTCCATCACACCTGATCATCGTACCTGATCACCGTACCTGTCCATCACACCTGATCACCGTACCTGATCACCATACCTGATCACCGTAACTGTCCATCACACCTGATCACCGTACCTGTCCATCACACCTGATCACCGTACCTGTCCATCACACCTGATCACCGTACCTGATCACCATACCTGATCACCGTACCTGTCCATCACACCTGATCACCGTACCTGTCCATCACACCTGATCACCGTACCTGATCACCATACCTGATCACCGTACCTGTCCATCACACCTGATCATCGGACCTGACCATCACACCTGATCACCGTACCTGTCCATCACACCTGATCACCGTACCTGATCACCGTACCTGTCCATCACACCTGATCACCATACCTGTCCATCACACCTGATCATCGGACCTGACCATCACACCTGATCACCGTACCTGTCCATCACACCTGATCACCGTACCTGATCACGGTACCTGTCCATCACACCTGATCACCATACCTGTCCATCACACCTGATCATCGTACCTGATCACCATACCTGATCACCGTACCTGATCACCGTACCTGTCCATCACACCTGATCACCGTACCTGTCCATCACACCTGATCACCGTACCTGTCCATCACACCTGATCACCGTACCTGACCATCACACCTGATCACCGTACCTGACATCACACCTGATCACCGTACCTGTCCATCACACCTGATCATCGTACCTGATCACCGTACCTGATCACCGTACCTGTCCATCACACCTGATCACCATACCTGTCCATCACACCTGATCACCATACCTGTCCATCACACCTGATCACCGTACCTGACCATCACACCTGATCATCGGACCTGACCATCACACCTGATCACCGTACCTGACCATCACACCTGATCACCATACCTGTCCATCACACCTGATCACCGTACCTGACCATCACACCTGATCATCGGACCTGACCATCACACCTGATCACCATACCTGACCATCACACCTGATCACCGTACCTGTCCATCACACCTGATCACCGTACCTGACCATCACACCTGATCATCGGACCTGACCATCACACCTGATCACCGTACCTGACCATCACACCTGATCACCGTACCTGACCATCACACCTGATCACCGTACCTGCCCATCACACCTGATCACCATACCTGTCCATCACACCTGATCATCGGACCTGACCATCACACCTGATCACCGTACCTGACCATCACACCTGACCACCGTATCTGACCATCACACCTGACCACCGTACCTGACCATCACACCTGATCACCGTACCTGTCCATCACACCTGATCATCGTACCTGATCACCATACCTGATCACCGTACCTGATCACCGTACCTGTCCATCACACCTGATCACCATACCTGTCCATCACACCTGATCATCGTACCTGATCACCATACCTGATCACCATACCTGATCACCGTACCTGATCACCGTACCTGTCCATCACACCTGATCACCGTACCTGTCCATCACACCTGATCACCGTACCTGTCCATCACACCTGATCACCGTACCTGTCCATCACACCTGTTCACCGTACCTGACCATCACACCTGATCACCGTACCTGTCCATCACACCTGATCATCGTACCTGATCACCGTACCTGATCACCGTACCTGTCCATCACACCTGATCACCATACCTGTCCATCACACCTGATCATCGTACCTGATCACCATACCTGATCACCGTACCTGATCACCGTACCTGTCCATCACACCTGATCATCGTACCTGATCACCATACCTGATCACCGTACCTGTCCATCACACCTGATCACCGTACCTGTCCATCACACCTGATCACCGTACCTGATCACCATACCTGATCACCGTACCTGTCCATCACACCTGATCACCGTACCTGACCATCGTACCTGACCATCACACCTGATCACCATACCTGATCACCGTACCTGATCACCGTACCTGATCACCGTACCTGTCCATCACACCTGATCACCGTACCTGTCCATCACACCTGATCACCGTACCTGTCCATCACACCTGATCACCGTACCTGTCCATCACACCTGATCATCGTACCTGATCACCATACCTGATCACCGTACCTGATCACCATACCTGTCCATCGTACCTGATCACCATACCTGATCACCATACCTGATCACCGTACCTGATCACCGTACCTGTCCATCACACCTGATCACCGTACCTGTCCATCACACCTGATCACCGTACCTGACCATCACACCTGATCACCGTACCTGACCATCACACCTGATCATCGGACCTGACCATCACACCTGATCACCGTACCTGACCATCACACCTGATCACCATACCTGTCCATCACACCTGATCACCGTACCTGACCATCACACCTGATCATCGGACCTGACCATCACACCTGATCACCGTACCTGATCACCATACCTGATCACCGTACCTGATCACCGTACCTGTCCATCACACCTGATCACCGTACCTGTCCATCACACCTGATCACCGTACCTGTCCATCACACCTGATCACCGTACCTGACCATCACACCTGATCACCGTACCTGATCATCACAGCTGACCATCACAGCTGACCACCACAGCTGACCATTATACCTGGCCATCAAACCTGACCATCGTACCTAATCATGACACCTGACCATCGTACCTGATCATGACACCTGACCATCGTACCTGATCATGACACCTGACCATCGTACCTGATCATGACACCTGACCATCGTACCTGATCATGACACCTGACCATCGTACCTGATCATGACACCTGACCATCGTACCTGATCATGACACCTTACCATCGTACCTGATCAGGACACCTTACCATCGTACCTGATCATGACACCTGACCATCATACCGGACCATCGTACCGGACCATCGTACCTGACCATCGTACCTGACCATCGTACCTGATCATCGTACCTGACCATCACACCTGACCATCACACCTGACCATCGTACCTGACCATCACACCTGACCATCACACCTGATCATCGGACCTGTCCATCACACCTGATCATCACACCTGATCATCGTACCTGATCACCGTACCTGACCATCACACCTGACCACCGTACCTGACCATCACACCTGATCACCATACCTGTCCATCACACCTGATCACCGTACCTGACGATCACACCTGATCACCGTACCTGACCATCACACCTGATCATCGGACCTGTCCATCACACCTGATCATCACACCTGATCATCGTACCTGACCACCGTACCTGATCATCGTACCTGATCACCGTACCTGACTATCACACCTGATCATCGGACTTGACCATCACACCTGATCACCGTACCTGACCATCACACCTGATCACCATACCTGTCCATCACACCTGATCACCGTACCTGACCATCACACCTGATCATCGTACCTGATCATCGTACCTGATCACCGTACCTGTCCATCACACCTGATCATCGGACCTGACCATCACACCTGATCATCGTACCTGATCATCGTACCTGACCATCACACCTGATCACCATACCTGACCATCACACCTGATCATCGGACCTGACCATCACACCTGATCATCGTACCTGACCATCACACCTGACCATCGTACCTGTCCATCACACCTGATCACCGTACCTGACCATCATACCTGTCCATCACACCTGATCACCGTACCTGCCCATCACACCTGATCACCATACCTGTCCATCACACCTGATCACCGTACCTGACCATCACACCTGATCACCGTACCTGACCATCACACCTGATCATCGGACCTGTCCATCACACCTGATCATCGTACCTGACCACCGTACCTGATCATCGTACCTGATCACCGTACCTGACTATCACACCTGATCATCGGACTTGACCATCACACCTGATCACCGTACCTGACCATCACACCTGATCACCATACCTGTCCATCACACCTGATCACCGTACCTGACCATCACACCTGATCATCGTACCTGATCACCGTACCTGTCCATCACACCTGATCATCGGACCTGACCATCACACCTGATCATCGTACCTGATCATCGTACCTGACCATCACATCTGATCACCATACCTGACCATCACACCTGATCACCATACCTGTCCATCACACCTGATCATCGGACCTGACCATCACACCTGATCATCGTACCGGACCATCACACCTGACCATCGTACCTGTCCATCACACCTGATCACCATACCTGACCATCACACCTGATCATCGTACCTGTCCATCACACCTGATCACTGTACCTGACCATCACACCTGATCATCGTACCTGTCCATCACACCTGATCACTGTACCTGACCATCACACCTGATCATCGTACCTGATCACCATACCTGATCATCGTACCTGACCATCACACCTGATCACCGTACCTGACCATCACACCTGACCATCACAGCTGACCATCACAGCTGACCATCACAGCTGACCACCGTACCTGACCATCACAGCTGACCATCACAGCTGACCATCACAGCTGACCATCACAGCTGACCATTATACCTGGCCATCAAACCTGACCATCGTACCTAATCATGACACCTGACCATCATACCTGATCATGACACCTGACCATCGTACCTGATCATGACACCTGACCATCGTACCTGATCATGACACCTGACCATCGTACCTGATCATGACACCTGACCATCGTACCTGATCATGACACCTGACCATCGTACCTGATCATGACACCTGACCATCGTACCTGATCATGACACCTTACCATCGTACCTGATCATGACACCTTACCATCGTACCTGATCATGACACCTTACCATCGTACCTGATCATGACACCTGACCATCGTACCTGATCATGACACCTGACCATCGTACCGGACCATCGTACCGGACCATCACACCTGACCATCGTACCGGACCATCACACCTGACCATCACACCTGACCATCACACCTGATCATCGTACCTGACCATCACACCTGACCATCACACCTGACCATAGTACCCAATGATATTGTTGGATACATTGTTTATCCTCAGGATCATAATACTCAGCCATGGTGGATACATTGTGTATATTCAGTGGGCTCTTCATGGTGAGTTCAGGAGTCTGTTCTGTGATTTGTTTTGTTGGACATCCCATTGAAAAACCATTATTAAGGATTTGTCCTCCTCCCTACCATAGCCTTTAATAGGGAATGTGTGCCCATTTGTGGGGTCAGGTACTGATGATGGATAAGAAGACCTGGCTCTCATGTTGGCTCTCATGTTGGCTCTCATGTTGGCTCACATGTTGGCTCTCATGTTGGCTCTCATGTTGGCTCACATGTTGGACACCAAAAAAAAGATTGGGCTCACCATCGGCATCCAGTCTATTCCAAAGGTGATCAGTAGGTATGAGGTCAGGACTCTGTACAGGACACTGGAGTTCCTCCACACCATACTGGTCACACCATGTCTTTATGGAGCTGGCTTTTATACACAAGGTGGGGGGGAGGGGGGACAGTCACGGGGGAACAGAAAAGGGTCTTCACCAAACTGTCACCACGAGGATGGAAGAGCACAATGGCCTCCATAGAGGATTGCCGGGACCCTTCACTGGGCACACCTCCACTCTATCATATGGAGGGGGGGCTCACATACGTCTGGCCATATAGTGGTAGATGTGTTGGTCGGGGGGGGGGGGTCACATACTTTTGGCCATATGCTGTGTCCCTGTGTAGCGGTCTATATTCGTACTTTGGATGGATCCCAATGACTCGGTTGAAGTGTCCACCACTTCAATAATAAGAGAGATGCCGATGTGCACAGACCTTCCTTTCATACACAAGTATATTTAGTCCTCGGTGGAGACACCAAATTTTAGTTGATGGCGGCAGACCGGGAACAAGTGTGACCATAAAATGTGACCCTTATTCCGGGACGGCCAGCTGTTCATACAGGACTCTTTACAATGGTGTCGGCCATTCCTCTGCTGACAGTGAGGTCCGCTATCTATAGAGAACCGACAGTAGATGGTCCACGATGGGAAGGATTGGTCGGCCTTTTATATTGGTTTAGTGTAAGAGTAGAGAATGTATGTCCTCTATAACCCGTGTACAGAGGAGGGATACATTGTACAGAGGAGTGATACATTGTACAGAGGAGGGATACATTGTACAGAGGAGGGATACATTGTACAGAGGAGGGATACATTGTACAGAGGAGGGATACATTGTACAGAGGAGGGATACATTGTACAGAGGAGGGATACATTGTACAGAGGAGGGATACATTGTACAGAGGAGTGATACATTGTACAGAGGAGGGATACATTGTACAGAGGAGGGATACATTGTACAGAGGAGTGATACATTGTACAGAGGAGTGATACATTGTACAGAGGAGTGATACATTGTACAGAGGAGGGATACATTGTACAGAGGAGGGATACATTGTACAGAGGAGTGATACATTGTACAGAGGAGTGATACATTGTACAGAGGAGTGATACATTGTACAGAGGAGTGATACATTGTACAGAGGAGTGATACATTGTACAGAGGAGGGATACATTGTACATACATTGTACAGAGGAGGGATACATTGTACAAAGGAGTGATACATTGTACAGAGGAGGGATACATTGTACAGAGGAGGGATACATTGTACAGAGGAGGGATACATTGTACATAGGAGGGATACATTGTATAACATTGTACCCTTGTTGGTGGACTCCATGTATGTCCTCTATAACCCGTGTACAGAGGAGTGATACATTGTAACAACTTTTGCTTGTGACACTACAATGTAATCATATAAATATATTCACTAATGTGCAAAAGTCTTAGGCAGGTGTGATGCTGTGAATGAAGAAAGCTTCCAGACCTCAAAGTGTTAATAGTTTTTTTTTTTTTTTATCAATGAATCTTTGCCTTCTCCTAGGTAGACTTGCACACAGTTGGTGAAGGAACTCAGCAGATAGGTTGTTCTATGGCAGGTAGGTTGCTCTATGGCAGGTAGGTTGTTCTATGGCAGGTAGGTGGTTCTATGGCAGGTAGGTTGCTCTATAGTAGGTAGGTGGTTCTGTGGCAGGTAGGTGGCATTATGGCAGGTAGGTGGTTCTATGACATGTAGGTTATTCCATGACAGGTAGGTGGTTCTATGTACATCTTGAAGAACTAAGCACAGATCTTCTGTGGAGGTCGGCCGTCTCCAATCCCTCATCCCAGACAGACTCCATGATGAAGAGATCAGGGCTCTATGGGGGCCAAACCATCACTTCCAGGACTCCTCATTCTGACAGTGGCTGGATGTTTGGGGGGGGGGGGGCATGACATGATAGAGAAGTACCTGCCCTGATTTCCCAGCATATATTTCTGAAAGCATTCTTCTTACTTCACACCTGCCTAGAACTTTTGCACAGTGCTGTATATATACGTTAGTACATGATGCCCGCTGTGTATACAATCCCCCCCCCCCTGAAGACGATGCACAGTTATTGGAGGTCTCATGTCTGTTTAGGTTGTATAATAACCTCCTAATCCCATAGAGACAGTAATGATAGACTGCACTGCCATGGCACACGTGGCACTACCCTCTGCCCGTCGCTGCCAGAGCATTCCTCCATAGTGATGTCATCGGGGACTTTCCCCATTACTGGGTTATTATTTACAGGAAGACTTGCAGCTGTAATTGTAGAGAAAGGGGGTTCTACAAAGTATTGACTCCAGGGGGCGCCATACAAATGCCCCCCCCCCTCCCACACTTTTCACATATTTATTTGTATCATTTTCCTTCCACTTCACAATTATGTGACACTTTGTGTTGGCCCATCACATAAAATCCCAATAAAATACATTTATGTTTTTTGGTTGTAACATGAGAAAATGTGGGAAATTTCAAGGGGTATGAATACTTTTTCAAGGCACTTCATGTGTGATTGGTGGGAGGTGGTGGGTGTCAGTGACTGGTGAACCCCAATATCTCTGGTATTGGTTGGAGATTGGTGAGAGGTGCAGGGTGTCAGTGATTGGTGAACCCCAATATGTCTGGTATTGGTTGGAGATTGGTGAGAGGTGGAGGGTGTCAGGGACTGGTGAACCCCAATATCTCTGGTATTGGTTGGAGATTGGTGAGAGGTGGAGGGTGTCAGTGACCGGTGAACCCCAATATGTCTGGTATTGGTTGGATATTGGTGAGAGGTGGAGGGTGTCAGTGACTGGTGAACCCCAATATCTCTGGTATTGGTTGGAGATTGGTGAGAGGTGGAGGGTGTCAGTGACTGGTGAACCCCAATATCTCTGGTATTGGTTGGAGATTGGTGAGAGGTGGAGGGTGTCAGGGACTGGTGAACCCCAATATCTCTGGTATTGGTTGGAGATTGGTGAGAGGTGGAGGGTGTCAGTGACCGGTGAACCCCAATATGTCTGGTATTGGTTGGATATTGGTGAGAGGTGGAGGGTGTCAGTGACTGGTGAACCCCAATATCTCTGGTATTGGTTGGAGATTGGTGAGAGGTGGAGGGTGTCAGTGACTGGTGAACCCCAATATCTCTGGTATTGGTTGGAGATTGGTGAGAGGTGGAGGGTGTCAGTGACTGGTGAACCCCAATATGTCTGGTATTGGTTGGTGAGGGGTGCAGGGTGTCAGTGACTGGTGAACCCCAATATCTCTGGTATTGGTTGGAGATTTGTGAGAGGTGGAGGGTGTCAGTGACTGGTGAACCCCAATATCTCTGGTATTGGTTGGAGATTTGTGAGAGGTGGAGGGTGTCAGTGACTGGTGAACCCCAATATCTCTGGTATTGGTTGGAGATTTGTGAGAGGTGGAGGGTGTCAGTGACTGGTGAACCCCAATATCTCTGGTATTGGTTGGAGATTGGTGAGAAGTGGAGGGTGTCAGTGACTGGTGAACCCCAAAATCTCTGGTATTGGTTGGAGATTGGTAAGAGATGGAGGGTGTCAGTGACTGGTGAACCCCAATATGTCTGGTATTGGTGAGAGATGGAGGGTGTCAGTGACTGGTGAACCCCAATATGTCTGGTATTGGTTGGAGATTGGTGAGAGGTGGAGGGACATGCAGGGTGTCAGTGACTGGTGAACCCCAATATCTCTGGTATTGGTTGGAGATTGGTGAGAGGTGGAGGGTGTCAGTGACTGGTGAACCCCCAATATCTCTGGTATTGGTTGGAGATTGGTGAGAGGTGGAGGGTGTCAGGGACTGGTGAACCCCAATATGTCTGGTATTGGTTGGAGATTGGTGAGAGGTGGAGGGTGTCAGTGACTGGTGAACCCCAATATGTCTGGTATTGGTTGGAGATTGGTGAGAGCTGGAGGGTGTCTGTGACCGGTGAACCCCAATATGTCTGGTATTGGTTGGAGATTGGTGAGAGCTGGAGGGTGTCAGTGACTGGTGAACCCCAATATCTCTGGTATTGGTTGGAGATTGGTGAGGGGTGGGGGGTGTCAGTGACTGGTGAACCCCAATATATCTGGTATTGGTTGGAGATTGGTGAGAGGTGGAGGGTGTCAGTGATTGGTGAACCCCAATATCTCTGGTATTGGTTGGAGATTGGTGAGAGGTGGATGGTGTCAGTGACTGGTGAACCCCAATATCTCTGGTATTGGTTGGAGATTGGTGAGAGGTGGAGGGTGTCGGGGACTGGTGAACCCCAATATATCTGGTATTGGTTGGAGATTGGTGAGAGGTGGAGGGTGTCAGTGACCGGTGAACCCCAATATGTCTGGTATTGGTTGGAGATTGGTGAGAGGTGGAGGGTGTTAGTGACTGGTGAACCCCAATATCTCTGGTATTGGTTGGAGATTGGTGAGAGGTGGAGGGTGTCAGTGACTGGTGAACCCCAATATCTTTGGTATTGGTTGGAGATTGGTGAGAGGTGGAGGGTGTCAGGGACTGGTGAACCCCAATATGTCTGGTATTGGTTGGTGAGAGGTGGAGGGTGTCAGTGACCGGTGAACCCCAATATGTCTGGTATTGGTTGGAGATTGGTGAGAGGTGGAGGGTGTCAGGGACTGGTGAACCCCAATATGTCTGGTATTGATTGGAGATTGGTGAGAGGTGGATGGTGTCAGTGACTGGTGAACCCCAATATCTCTGGTATTGGTTGGAGATTGGTGAGGGGTGGAGGGACATGCAGGGTGTGAGTGACTGGTGAACCCCAATATGTCTGGGATTGGTGAGAAGTGGAGGGTGTCAGTGACCGGTGAACCCCAATATCTCTGGTATTGGTTGGAGATTGGTGAGGGGTGGAGGGTGTCAGTGACTGGCTAACCCCAATATCTCTGGTATTGGTTGGAGATTGGTGAGAGGTGGAGGGTGTCAGTGACTGGTGAACCCCAATATGTCTGGTATTGGTTGGAGATTGGTGAGAGGTGGAGGGTGTCAGTGACTGGCTAACCCCAATATCTCTGGTATTGGTTGGAGATTGGTGAGAGGTGGAGGGTGTCAGTGACTGGTGAACCCCAATATGTCTGGTATTGGTTGGAGATTGGTGAGAGGTGGAGGGTGTCAGTGACTGGTGAACCCCAATATGTCTGGTATTGGTTGGAGATTGGTGAGGGGTGGAGGGACATGCAGGGTGTCAGGGACTGGTGAACCCCAATATCTCTGGTATTGGTTGGAGATTGGTGAGAGGTGGAGGGTGTCGGGGACTGGTGAACCCCAATATCTCTGGTATTGGTTGGAGATTGGTGAGGGGTGGAGGGACATGCAGGGTGTCAGGGACTGGTGAACCCCAATATCTCTGGTATTGGTTGGAGATTGGTGAGAGGTGGAGGGTGTCGGGGACTGGTGAACCCCAATATCTCTGGTATTGGTTGGAGATTGGTGAGGGGTGGAGGGACATGCAGGGTGTCAGTGACTGGTGAACCCCAATATGTCTGGTATTGGTTGGAGATTGGTGAGGGGTGGAGGGACATGCAGGGTGTCAGGGACTGGTGAACCCCAATATCTCTGGTATTGGTTGGAGATTGGTGAGAGGTGGAGGGTGTCGGGGACTGGTGAACCCCAATATGTCTGGTATTGGTTGGAGATTGGTGAGGGGTGGAGGGACATGCAGGGTGTCAGGGACTGGTGAACCCCAATATCTCTGGTATTGGTTGGAGATTGGTGAGAGGTGGAGGGTGTCGGGGACTGGTGAACCCCAATATCTCTGGTATTGGTTGGAGATTGGTGAGAGGTGGAGGGTGTCATTGACTGGTGAACCCCATATATCTCTGGTATTGGTTGGAGATTGGTGGGAGGTGGAGGGTGTCAGTGACTGGTGAACCCCAATATGTCTGGTATTGGTTGGAGATTGGTGAGAGGTGGAGGGTGTCAGTGACTGGTGAACCCCAATATCTCTGGTATTGGTTGGAGATTGGTGAGAGGTGGAGGGACATGCAGGGTGTCAGTGACTGGTGAACCCTGATATGTCTGGTATTGGATGGAGATTGGTGAGGGGTGGAGGGTGTCAGGGACTGGTGAACCCCAATGTCTCTGGTATTGGTTGGAGATTGGTGAGAGGTGGAGGGTGTCAGGGACTGGTGAACCCCAATGTCTCTGGTATTGGTTGGAGATTGGTGAGAGGTTGAGGGTGTCAGGGACTGGTGAACCCCAATATCTCTGGTATTGGTTGGAGATTGGTGAGGGGTGGAGGGTGTCGGGGACTGGTGAACCCCAATATCTCTGGTATTGGTTGGAGATTGGTGAGAGGTGGAGGGTGTCAGGGACTGGTGAACCCCAATGTCTCTGGTATTGGTTGGAGATTGGTGAGGGGTGGAGGGTGTCGGGGACTGGTGAACCCCAATATCTCTGGTATTGGTTGGAGATTGGTGAGAGGTGGAGGGTGTCAGGGACTGGAGAACCCCAATATCTCTGGTATTGGTTGGAGATTGGTGAGGGGTGGAGGGTGTCGGGGACTGGTGAACCCCAATATCTCTGGTATTGGTTGGAGATTGGTGAGAGGTGGTGGGTGTCGGGGACTGGTGAACCCCAATATCTCTGGTATCGGTTGGAGATTGGTGAGGGGTGGAGGGACATGCAGGGTGTCAGGGACTGGTGAACCCCAATATCTCCTGGTATTGGTTGGAGATTGGTGAGGGGTGGAGGGACATGCAGGGTGTCAGGGACTGGTGAACCCCAATGTCTCTGGTATTGATTGGAGATTGGTGAGGGGTGGAGGGTGTCAGGGACTGGTGAACCCCAATGTCTCTGGTATTGGTTGGAGATTGGTGAGAGGTGGAGGGTGTCAGTGACTGGTGAACCCCAATGTCTCTGGTATTGGTTGGAGATTGGTGAGAGGTGGAGGGTGTCAGGGACTGGTGAACCCCAATGTCTCTGGTATTGGTTGGAGATTGGTGAGAGGTGGAGGGTGTCAGTGACTGGTGAACCCCAATATCTCTGGTATTGGTTGGAGATTGGTGAGAGGTGGAGGGACATGCAGGGTGTCAGGGACTGGTGAACCCCAATATCTCCTGGTATTGGTTGGAGATTGGTGAGGGGTGGAGGGACATGCAGGGTGTCAGGGACTGGTGAACCCCAATATCTCTGGTATTGGTTGGAGATTGGTGAGAGGTGGAGGGTGTCAGGGACTGGTGAACCCCAATATCTCTGGTATTGGTTGGAGATTGGTGAGAGGTTGAGGGTGTCAGGGACTGGTGAACCCCAATATCTCTGGTATTGGTTGGAGATTGGTGAGAGGTGGAGGGTGTCAGGGACTGGTGAACCCCAATATCTCTGGTATTGGTTGGAGATTGGTGAGAGGTTGAGGGTGTCAGGGACTGGTGAACCCCAATATCTCTGGTATTGGTTGGAGATTGGTGAGAGGTGGAGGGTGTCAGTGACTGGTGAACCCCAATGTCTCTGGTATTGGTTGGAGATTGGTGAGGGGTGGAGGGACATGCAGGGTGTCAGGGACTGGTGAACCCCAATATCTCCTGGTATTGGTTGGAGATTGGTGAGGGGTGGAGGGACATGCAGGGTGTCAGGGACTGGTGAACCCCAATGTCTCTGGTATTGATTGGAGATTGGTGAGGGGTGGAGGGTGTCAGGGACTGGTGAACCCCAATGTCTCTGGTATTGGTTGGAGATTGGTGAGAGGTGGAGGGTGTCAGTGACTGGTGAACCCCAATGTCTCTGGTATTGGTTGGAGATTGGTGAGGGGTGGAGGGTGTCGGGGACTGGTGAACCCCAATATATCTGGTATTGATTGGAGATTGGTGAGGGGTGGGGGGTGTCAGTGACTGGTGAACCCCAATATCTCTGGTATTGATTGGAGATTGGTGAGGGGTGGAGGGTGTCAGGGACTGGTGAACCCCAATGTCTCTGGTATTGGTTGGAGATTGGTGAGGGGTGGAGGGTGTCAGTGACTGGTGAACCCCAATGTCTCTGGTATTGGTTGGAGATTGGTGAGGGGTGGAGGGACATGCAGGGTGTCAGTGAACGGTGTGATATTGGAGTCATGGAGGAAGAAGGTGACAAGTCCCGGCAGTGATGGCGGATGTTGTGCGGTGTGAAGTGTGCGGGTGGTACGTTCCGCCTGGTGGAGATGGAAGAGGCCCCTCCATTCTTTGCTCCTGTGTTCCTCTCTAGGGCCCGGCTCCCCATACACTCCTTTGTTGGGGATGAATGGGGAGCTGTATGAGGACAGGCAGGCCGGAACATGCGGGACGGGGGAGGGGTGGGGGGTGTCTCAGGTGGGACTCTCTTTCATGTCTCGTCGTTTCCTCTGCAGGTGTTCCTCCTCGACTCCCGCAGAAGTATGAACATCAGCATCCTCCTCCGACAGTTTAAAAGGTAAACTCGACCTGACCACGGGATCCCAGGAACGGAAAGTAGATCTATCGTTTGCTCTGTGCTCCGTGTATCATGAACAGGTGCTGAATTTACAATAAGAAACAAATCCTCTTTTTTTTCTTCTTTGTTACATCTCTGCTGATCTCCTGCAGCCTCTTTTCAGCCACTTCCTGTCTCCGTACACTCCAGTGATGTCCCCACGGCATTTCTCAGGGCGGGTTCCCTGATGGTGACACGAGAGGAACGTATCTGTGTCATGTGTGCTGAAAAGGCCTCTTGTAGTCTTCTTTAGAAGTCCATGTGACGGGGTGACAACACAGGAGCACAATTGGGAGACAGGGACAGAGTGTTGTCACCCTATAACAGGAAGTGCCTGAACCAGGATCTCCATGGCGGGATTATTGTAATTGAAGCTGCAGCAGACCAAGCCTAATGTATAACAAAGAAGGGAGGGCGCACCAGCCTTGTGTGTTACACATGCGCTATCTTTAATAACAGATAAAAAGATGATTTTATTGAAAGCACAGGGACGGGGGGTGTTGTCACCCTGTAACAGGAAGTGGACCTCCCTGGCGGGATCACCAGGGATAATTTTAATGAAAGCACAGGGACAGGAGGTGTTGTCACCCTGTAACAGGAAGTGGACCTCCCTGGCGGGATCACCAGGGATAATTTTAATGAAAGCACAGGGACAGGGGGTGTTGTCACCCTATAACAGGAAGTGGACCTCCATGGCGGGATCACCAGGGATGATTTTAATGAAAGCACAGGGACAGGGGGTGTTGTCACCCTATAACAGGAAGTGAACCTCCCTGGCGGGATCACCAGGGATGATTTTAATGAAAGCACAGGGACAGGGGGTGTTGTCACCCTGTAACAGGAAGTGGACCTCCATGGTGGGATCACCGGGGACAGAGTGTTGTCAGGACACCACGATAACTCATATTGCTCAGACATGGTCCATCCAAAGCCCAACTCAGTGCAGGTAGACAGGAAGTGGCTGAAAAGGGCCTGAGGAGATCAGCAAAATAAATAAATTTGGCAATTGTCCATGATACACAGCGCTAGAGTGGACTGATCGGTTTGGTTGTTGAAGTCATTGATCAGCGATGGTTTTCTCCGCAGATCTGCGGCACAGATAGTGGAAGATATCCGGAGGGGGAAGGTGGAAGGGTACAGCTCTGAGAGACTCACCGAGCTCACCAAACATCTTCCCGACAGAGACGAGGTGAGGAGACATTATTTATATATATATATACTCTATATACCAGGGAATTCAAAAAGTTTCCACACTTCTTTATATTTAATAGAGTTAAGAAAAGTGTGAAAACTGTATGAAGACCCCCATATTACATTGAGAGAGATCATTATATCTCCATGGTATCATCTTCATTATATCATCAATATATCATCATTATATCATCATTATATCATCAATATATCTCCATCGCATCATCATCAATATATATCCATCGTATCATCAACAATATATCATCAATATATCTCCATCGTATCATCATCATTAAATCATCAATATATCATCATTATATCATCATTATATCATCAATATATCTCCATCGTATCATCATCAATATATATCCATCGTATCATCATCATTATATCATCAATATATCTCCATCGTATCATCATCATTATATCATCAATATATCTCCATCGTATCATCATTATATCATCAATATATCTCCATCGTATCATCATTATATCATCAATATATCTCCATCGTATCATCATCATTATATCATCAATATATCTGCATCGTATCATTATCATTATATCATCAATATATCTGCATCGTATCATTATCATTATATCATCAATATATCTCCATTGTATCATCATCATTATATCATCAATATATCTCCATCATTATATCATCAATATATATCCATCGTATCATTGTATATTATATCATCAATATATCTCCATCGTATCATTGTATATTATATCATCTCCATCTTTCCTCTGCTCCAGGTCGAACGTCTGAGATCATTTCAGGGGGATCGGGGGAAATTAAGTGAAGCCGACTTGTTCATGTTACTCCTGTTGGATGTTCCCAGGTACCATATAGTATTAGAATTGTTAAATTGTTATCATGGTTATATTATTGTACCCACATTGTACCAAGTAAACAAGTTCTGTTTTCCTCTTCGCACACTACACAATTATAAATTCCTATATAAATGATAATTAATAAATGATAATAAAAAAACAAAGTTACCAGTTTGATTGAAGACTAATGACTGATCTGTGTACATTGTAGCTACGGCCTTCGTTTGGAGTCGCTGATTCTGAAGAAGGATTTCCACCTGGCCATCGTGTCTCAGCTCTCAGCAGCCAGAGAACTAAAGACAGCCGCCGAAGGTGAAATGTTCGATTGTTCTATTTGTTTAATTAAGAAATCAGTTCATTCTGTGTGACTAATTACCATACATACATTATGTACGCCTGACCATCACTCATTATGACAGAGTTGCTACACAATGATCATCAATACGAAGTTGTTAATATGGAGTTGCCCCTTCCCCCCCCCATGATCATTAATATGGAGTTGCCCCTTCCCCCCCATGATCATTAATATGGAGTTGCCCCTTCCCCCCCATGATCATTAATATGGAGTTGCCCCTTCCCCCCCATGACCATTAATATGGAGTTGCCCCTTCCCCCCCATGACCATTAATATGGAGTTGCCCCTTCCCCCCCATGACCATTAATATGGAGTTGCCCCTTCCCCCCATGATCATTAATATGGAGTTGCCCCTTCCCCCCCATGACCATTAATATGGAGTTGCCCCTTCCCCCCATGACCATTAATATGGAGTTGCCCCTTCCCCCCCCATGACCATTAATATGAAGTTGCCCCTTCCCCCCCATGACCATTAATATGGAGTTGCCCCTTCCCCCCCATGACCATTAATATGGAGTTGCCCCTTCCCCCCCATGACCATTAATATGGAGTTGCCCCTTCCCCCCCATGACCATTAATATGGAGTTGCCCTCTTTTTTAGCTATACCATCCTCCTTTCTTCTGGGGGGGGGGGGTGTTGGAGGGTGTCTGTAGGAATTTGTGCCCATTTGTTAGGTCAGGTACTGATGATGGATAAGAAGACCTGGCTCTCATGTTGGGTCACATGTTGGACACCAAAAAAAAGACTTGGCTCGCAGTCGGCATCCAGTCTATCCCAAAGGTGTTCCGTAGGGTAAAGGGCAGGTACTGATGTTGGATGAGAAGACCTTATACCAAAGGTCTTCCAAAAGTAGGGTTGAGGTCAGGGCTCTGTGCAGGACACTGGAGTTCCTTCAAACCAAACTGGTCACACCCATGTCTCTATGGAGGTGGCTTTGTACACGGGGGAAGGCACAGTGGTGGGGGAACAGAAAAGGGTTAGTTAGAAGAGCACAATTGTCTACAATGTCTTTGTATGATGGAGTATTACCAGGACCCTTCACTGGAGACACCTGAACCCCTTCATTTGAAGGGGGGGTTCACATACTTTCTGCCATATAGGTAGGTGTGATGGGCGGGGATTCCACAAACGTTGGGTCAGGACGTTTATTTTTAAGTGCCACTAACTTAATTGACTTGAATGTATCAGAAATTCTTGATATAAAAAAAAGCAACATTAGTGATTGCAGTTTATTAGATTTAGAAGGAAAAGGAAATTAGGATCTCACATTGGGTAATAGTGGGAACATACTGGAAATAGAGAAAACGTAGAAATGTCCAATGACAGTAAAAATAGAAAGTAAACCCAACAGGTGATGGTGAGATGGACCAAAGAGAACCCCAAAGAAGCCTCACCAAGCCGGCATCAAGCACAATAGAGCCTCCTAAACCCGAATGTATCTACAGGACTCACTACCATCACATCCCGAAAATAAGAATCTCATTACTAGTGGGCGGGGCCATGCAAATCAGCACATTCAAGCAGGGCCGGTGTCTGACCGGCGAGGACTCTGTCTCATTTCCCCACTCACTGAAAGTTCCCCCGGTGGATAAGGACCCCCCTGTACTGCGCAGGCACTGCGCTTGCGCAGTACGAAGCACAATGAAGCACAACGGAGTTTCTGAAAATAGCTGAAGCTGAACACAGTCAGTCAGCTGTACACGGCGCCTGCGCACTACATTCCAACCTATGTCCAGGTTCGAGCCCCCCCAATCCAAGTGGACATAGAGTTAGAATAATAATATCCCGAGCGCAGCGTGGCCGTGCCCGAAGCGCGGCGAGCGGCCCTGTTACAGGTGCCGTGTACAGCTGATTCACTGTCTTCTGCTTCGGCTATTTCCGGTGGCTTCGTTGCGCTTCGTACTGCGCAAGCGCTGCGCCTGCGCAGTACAGGGGGGTCATTATCCCCTCGGCAGAACCCCGGCCCTGCTGGAATGTGCTGATTTGCCTGGCCCGCCCACTAGTAATGAGATTCTAATTTTCGGGATGTGATTGAAGTGAGTCCTGTAGATACATTTGGGTTTAGGAGGTTCTATTGTGCTTGATGCCGGCAGAACACCGGGACAAAGGGGGTCAGGGGGGGGGAAGTTGGCCCGGGCACAGTGAAGCAAAGGGGCAAAACATGGACGCATTCTACGGCGTGTATTAATAGGGGAGGGGGGGGGCGCATCTCTGCATCCTTGCCCTGGGCACTGGATGACCCTGTCCCGGTACTACATTCCAGAACCACAGTGTTCTCAGAAACACAGAAGGTCCGTGCCGTTTTATGGCTCAGAGGTCATCACCTCTCAGGGACAGAAGACAATTAAAGGGCCATAAACTCTGACAGTCCAAATATACAGCCCTCACCCACCTTCCTTTCTATGGTTTCCTCACCAGTGAAGGTCACTATGAAGAATCCAGAGATGTCACAATGTAACCTGAACAGAAGTGTTTTTTATTTCTGATTTCCTTACAGAGTTACTGCAATGCCCAGAATTACATTTCATCCTGAAGCTGGTGCTGAAAGCCGGAAACTTCATGAATGCCGTAAGTCTGAGGTCCTTCATTCCTATCACACCGTCCTCTGGTCTTCATAACGTTAAGGCCCCTTTCACACGATCGGACCGTTCAGATCCGCCTGTCAGTTTTGACGGCGGACCTGAACGGGCGCTCCATGTTAGTCTATGGAGCGTCGGATGTCAGCGGAGACGTGTCCGCTGACATCCGACGCGGTCCGATCCACCAAAAGCAGACGTATGTCTCTACGTCCAGATCCGTCGCTGGCGGATCGGATTGGGTGAGATCTGATGAAAACGAACACGCTGTGCGCTTTCATCCGATCTCTCCATAGAGACCAGCGGCGCTGGACAAGCCCCTCCCCGAGCAGAGAGGGACCTGTCATCCGCCGGCATAGCGGAGATCAACGGAGAGATCTACTGAGCCGGCGGACAGAGGCGGACTCCGTGCAAGCTGAGTCCGCCTTGTGTGAAAGGGGCCTAAGTTGTAAGATTGTTACATAGTTCTATAATTACATAGTTAGTCAGGTTGAAAAAAGACACAATTACATCCAGTTCAACCAATAAAAAGGAATCAAACATTTTTACATTCCTATATACACAATCCTATACCCTATACCCACAGTTGATCCAGAATCCAGAGGAAGGCAGAGCATGATCCAATTTTCTCCAGCAGGGGAAATAATTTCCTTCCTGATCCCCTGAGAGGCGATCGGATTTTCCCCGGATCACCTTTCCCTATAAATGTCAGTACCCCGTTATATTCTGTACATTTAGGAAAGAATCCAGGACTTTCCTAAAGCAATCTACTGAGCTGGCCTGATCCACCTCTGCAGGGAGTCTATTCCACATTTTCACACCTCTTATTGTGAAGAAACCTTTCCGTATTTGGAGAATAAATCTCCAAAAATGAAATTGTATATAATATATATATATATATATGTGTGTGTGCAGTTACAGTAAATGTTGAGTATGTTTGATATTATATATCCCATATTATCTGACCTTTATAACCCCCCACACACTTCACTAACAGATACAGGTGACAGGTCCACTTTGCAGGTATTTGGAGGGTCTGATTTATTAAGGGAGTGGAGACAATTCCTCCATGACTTGTCCTCCATGACTTGTCCTCCATGACTTGTCCTCCATGACTTGTCCTCCATGACTTGTCCTCCATGATTTGTCCTCCGCGACTTGTCCTCCGTGACTTGTCCTCCGTGACTTGTCCTCCGTGACTTGTCCTCCATGATTGGTCCTCCGTGATTGGTCCTCTGTGATTGGTCCTCCGTGACTGGTCCTCCGTGACTTGTCCTCTGTGATTTTTCCTCCATGACTTGCCCTCCATGTATTGTCCTCCTTGATATGTCCTCCATGACTTGTCCTCCATGACTTGCCCTCCATGACTTGTCCTCCATGTATTGCCCTCCATGATTTGTCCTCCTTGATATGTCCTCCATGACTTGTCCTCCATGATTTGTCCTCCATGATTTGTCCTCAATGTATTGTCCTCCATGACTTGTCCTCCATGTATTATCCTCCATGGCTTGTCCTCCATGTATTGTCCTCCATGACTTGTCCTCCATGATTTGTCCCTCCATGATTTGTCCCTCCATGATTTGTCCCTCCATGATTTGACCTCCATGATTTGTCCTCCATGATTTGTCCTCCATGATTTGTCCTCCATGATTTGTCCTCCATGCTTCTTCTAGCTGTCTTCGTTATTTGACGCGCGTTTTTCTTCTTTCCTCAGGGTGGATACGCCGGTAATGCGGCTGGCTTCCGTGTGTCATCTCTGCTCAAACTCGCCGACACCAAAGCCAACAAACCCGGGATGAATCTTTTGCATTTCGTAGTCATGGTATGTGAATGGAAGTGAATAGAGAGACAAAGGCCCGGGACCCGGGAGGGGCGTATAACGTGACCCGGAACGTCAACCAAACTATTGTACAAATTGTCTACATTTTTTTTGTGTGGGGGAGGGGGGAAGACAGGCACTCTGCTCAACAAACTTCTCTGAGTAGTCCTCTTACGGTCTGTTATGGAACATAGGCATTCCATATATAAATATACAATATAGGGCCAAATGTATGAGATCCCCTTGACCATCACACCTACCTGTGTGGTCAAATGTATGTGTCCCCCTCAACATCACACCTACCTGTGTGGTCAAATGTATGTGTCCCCCCTCCAGATGATGGAGTTCAGGTGTCTCCAGTGACGGGTCCTGGTAATACACCATCAAAGACATTGTAGACAATTGTGCTCTTCCAACCTTGTGGTAACAGTTTGGTGAAGACCCTTTTCTGTCCCACCATGGCTGTGCCCCTCCTGTGTACAAAGCCAGCTCCATAAAAACATGGTGTGACCAGTCTGGTGTGGAGGAACTGGAGTGTCCTGTACAGAGCCCTGACCTCAACCCTATTTTTGGAAGACCTTTGGTAGAAGGTCTTCTCATCCAACATTAGTACCTGCCCTTAACCCTACAGAACACCTTTTGTGGAGAGGTCTTCTCATCCGAAAGGTGTTCAGTAGGTTTGAGGTCATGGAGGAACTGGAGTGTCCTGTACAGAGCCCTGACCTCAACCCTACTTTTGGAAGACCTTTGGTAGAAGGTCTTCTCATCCAACATTAGTACCTACCCTTAACCCTACGGAACACCTTTTGTGGAGAGGTCTTCTCATCCCAAAGGTGTTCAGTAGGTTTGAGGTCATGGAGGAACTCGAGTGTCCTGTACAGAGCCCTGACCTCAACCCTACTTTTGGAAGACCTTTGGTAGAAGGTCTTCTCATCCAACATAGTACCTACCCTTAACCCTACGGAACACCTTTTGTGGAGAGGTCTTCTCATCCGAAAGGTGTTCAGTAGGTTTGAGGTCATGGAGGAACTCGAGTGTCCTGTACAGAGCCCTGACCTCAACCCTACTTTTGGAAGACCTTTGGTAGAAGGCCTTCTCATCCAACATTAGTACCTACCCTTAACCCTACGGAACACCTTTTGTGGAGAGGTCTTCTCATCCGAAAGGTGTTCAGTAGGTTTGAGGTCATGGAGGAACTCGAGTGTCCTGTACAGAGCCCTGACCTCAACCCTACTTTTGGAAGACCTTTGGTAGAAGGTCTTCTCATCCAACATTAGTACCTACCCTTAACCCTACGGAACACCTTTTGTGGAGAGGTCTTCTCATCCCAAAGGTGTTCAGTAGGTTTGAGGTCATGGAGGAACTCGAGTGTCCTGTACAGAGCCCTGACCTCAACCCTACTTTTGGAAGACCTTTGGTATAAGGCCTTCTCATCCAACATTAGTACCTACCCTTAACCCTACGGAACACCTTTTGTGGAGAGGTCTTCTCATCCGAAAGGTGTTCAGTAGGTTTGAGGTCATGGAGGAACTCGAGTGTCCTGTACAGAGCCCTGACCTCAACCCTACTTTTGGAAGACCTTTGGTAGAAGGTCTTCTCATCCAACATTAGTACCTGTCCTTAACCCTACAGAACACCTGTAGGGCAAGGATGTTGAGTAGGCTTGAGGTCATGGAGGAACTCAGCCCTACTGAACCTCTTTGGTAAGAATTGGAACACCAGTTGTGACCAGGAGCTTTTTTTTTCTGGTGCCCAATGTGGGGCCCAACATGTGAGCCAGGTCTTCTCATCCAACATGAGTAGCTGACCTACCAAATTCGCACCCTCCAAAATCTTACTGAAGACCTTACAAGAAAAGTGAAGGATGTCATATCAACAAGAGGGCAGCTTCAGATTGATGACCAGGGTTTTAGGATGGTGGGTCCAACTCAAGTGTCCTGCACAGAGCCCTGACCTCAACCCTACCGATCCCCTTTGGGATGAATTGGAACCCCGATGGCGAGTCAGGTCTTCTCACCCAACATCTTGTGGATGCCTTCGCAGACGAGTGGGGTATGTTATAGCCACAATAGGGGCAACTCCACTGCCAGGGGCAAATCCTATCTCCCGATTCCTGACATAGAAGTACAGAAGACATGACTTACCTTCCAAGCAACGTTCTTTCCAGCTTCAGACATTTCCAGGCAAAGACATGTGAGGGCCCCAATGAATATGGAACCCCTGTACTGGGCGGAACTCTCCGGAATATCTGTGACTTCTGGATTTTCTGGGGTGATCGATGACGGGGTACACAGCACCGCTGAGATTTATCACAATCTATGAAATAATTACATCATGGGAAGTGATATCATTCAGGAACCTTCCCTATCTGTTCCTATATACACTATATTGTCAAAAGTATTGGGACGCCTACCTTTACACACACATGACCTTTAACCACTTCAGCCCCGGACCAATTGGCAGCCAAAGGACCAGGCCCCTTTTTGCGATTCGGCACTGTGTCTCTTTAACTGATAATTGCGCGGTCGTGCGACGTGGCTCCAGAACAAAATTGGCGTCCTTTTTTTCCAACAAATAGAGCTTTCTTTTGGTGGTATTTGATCGCCCCTGCGGTTTTTATTTTTTGCGCTATAAACAAAAATAGAGCGACAATTTTGAAAACAATGCAATAATTTTTGCTTTTTGCTATAATAAATATCCCCAAAAAATATATAAAAGAACATTTTTTTCCTCAGTTTAGGCCGATACGTATTCTTCTACATATTTTTGGTAAAAAAAAAATCGCAATAAGCGATTATTGATTGGTTTGTGCAAAAGTTATAGCGTTTACAAAATAGGGGAAATTTTATAGCATTTTTATTAATAATTTTTTTTTTTTAATAGTAATGGCGGCGATCAGCGATTTTTATTGTGGCTGCGACATTATGGCGGACACATCGGACATTTTTGACACATTTTTGGGACCATTGTCATTTATACAGCAATCAGTGCTATTTAAATGCATTGATTCCTGTATAAATGACACTGGCAGTGAAAGAGTTAACCACTAGAGGGAGGGGAGGGGTTATGGGCTGTGACGTGTGTTGTGTTTTTTTACAGTAGGGGGGCGTGGCTGTACGTCTGACGTCATTGATCGGCTTTCCCGATGACCGGGAACAGCCTATCAGTGACAGGCAGAGTAGGAAGTGCGGGGAGAGGTTTGTTTACACAGACCTCTCCCCGTTCTTCAGCTCTGTGACCCGATCGCGGGACTCCAGCGGCGATCGGGTCCGCTGGTCCCGCGGCCGGGGTCACGGAGCTCCCGACCGGGTCGCGCCCGCGAGCCACGGGCAGGCATTTAAAGGATCCCGTACAGGTACGTGATTTTGCCTGCCCGTGCCATTTTGCTGCAGTATATCTGCGTGAGGCGGTCGGGAAGCAGTTAATGACCCCCCAGTCTTAGTCCGGAGGGTTCAATATTGAGTTGGCCCTTTGCAGCTATAACAGCTTCACCTCTTCTGGGAAGGCCGTCCACAAGGTTTAGGAGGGTGTCTATGGGAATGTTTGACCATTCTTCCAGAAGAGCATTTGTGAGGTCAGGCACTGATGTTGGATGAGAAGGCCTGGCTCACAGTCTCCACTCTAATTCATTCCAAAGGTGTTCTATCGGGTGGTGGTCAGGACTCTGTGCAGGCCAGTCAGGTTCCTCCACCCCAAACTCGCTCATCCATGTCTTTATGGAACTTGCTTGCATTTTGTGTACAATACGATTTGGTTTGTCACTTCTCGATCATCTTTTTTTCTTTTTTTTTTGTCTGTACGCAGGAAGTCCAGAAGAAGGATCCCAAATATCTCCACTTTGCGGACTCATTAAAGCATGTTCAAAGTGCCAGCAGGTAAGTGACGCTCCGAGGAAATGTCTTCAGCCAATAAAGCGTTCCATAGAAGACCCTCATTAGTAAATGAGACTTTTTATATAACCTCAAATTTCCAATATTCAGCAAACGCCGAGATCCTCCCAATCATATGTACTAAAGATGTTTCCATTTCCGATTCCTGGAGCACCATCAACGTGTTTCCCCATGGAATGGGCACACTTTGGGCCCCTTGGTACCCATTGAGCATCGGTTTAATCACCACGGCCTACCTGAGGATTGTTGCTGACCAGGAGGACCTAATAAAGGGGGTAAAACCCGCTACTAGCAAGGAGGACCTAATAAAGGGGGTCCAACCCGCTACTAGCAAGGAGGACCTAATAAAGGGGGTCCAACCCGCTACTAGCAAGGGGGACCTAATAAAGGGGATCCAACCCGCTACTAGCAAGGGGGACCTAATAAAGGGGATCCAACCCGCTACTAGCAAGGAGGACCTAATAAAGGGGGTCCAACCCGCTACTAGCAAGGAGGACCTAATAAAGGGGGTCCAACCCGCTACTAGCAAGGAGGACCTAATAAAGGGTGTCCAACCCTCTACTAGCAAGGAGGACCTAATAAAGGGGGTCCAACCCACTACTAGCAAGGGGGACCTAATAAAGGGGGTCCAACCCGCTACTAGCAAGGAGGACCTAATAAAGGGGGTCCAACCCGCTACTAGCAAGGGGGGCCTAATAAAGGGGGTCCAACCCGCTACTAGCAAGGGGGACCTAATAAAGGGGGTCCAACCCGCTACTAGCATGGAGGACCTAATAAAGGGGGTCCAACCCGCTACTAGCAAGGGGGGCCTAATAAAGGGGGTAAAACCCGCTACTAGCAAGGGGGGCCTAATAAAGGGGGTCCAACCCGCTACTAGCAAGGAGGACCTAATAAAGGGGGTCCAACCCGCTACTAGCAAGGGGGGCCTAATAAAGGGGGTCCAACCCGCTACTAGCAAGGAGGACCTAATAAAGGGGGTCCAACCCACTACTAGCAAGGGGGACCTAATAAAGGGGGTCCAACCCGCTACTAGCAAGGAGGACCTAATAAAGGGGGTCCAACCCGCTACTAGCAAGGGGGGCCTAATAAAGGGGGTCCAACCCGCTACTAGCAAGGAGGACCTAATAAAGGGGGTCCAACCCGCTACTAGCATGGAGGACCTAATAAAGGGGGTCCAACCCGCTACTAGCAAGGGGGGCCTAATAAAGGGGGTCCAACCCGCTACTAGCAAGGAGGACCTAATAAAGGGGGTCCAACCCGCTACTAGCAAGGGGGGCCTAATAAAGGGGGTCCAACCCGCTACTAGCAAGGAGGACCTAATAAAGGGGGTCCAACCCACTACTAGCAAGGAGGACCTAATAAAGGGGGTCCAACCCGCTACTAGCAAGGTGGACCTAATAAAGGGGGTCCAACCCGCTACTAGCAAGGGGGGCCTAATAAAGGGGGTCCAACCCGCTACTAGCAAGGAGGACCTAATAAAGGGGGTTCAACCCGCTACTAGCAAGGGGGGACCTAATAAAGGGGGTCCAACCCGCTACTAGCAAGGAGGACCTAATAAAGGGGGTCCAACCCGCTACTAGCAAGGGGGGCCTAATAAAGGGGGTCCAACCCGCTACTAGCAAGGAGGACCTAATAAAGGGGGTCCAACCCGCTACTAGCAAGGAGGACCTAATAAAGGGGGTCCAACCCGCTACTAGCAAGGAGGACCTAATAAAGGGGGTCCAACCCGCTACTAGCAAGGAGGACCTAATAAAGGGGGTTCAACCCGCTACTAGCAAGGGGGACCTAATAAAGGGGGTCCAACCCGCTACTAGCAAGGAGGACCTAATAAAGGGGGTCCAACCCGCTACTAGCAAGGGGGGCCTAATAAAGGGGGTCCAACCCGCTACTAGCAAGGTGGACCTAATAAAGGGGGTCTAACCCGCTACTAGCAAGGAGGACCTAATAAAGGGGGTCTAACCTGCTACTAGCAAGGAGGACCTAATAAAGGGGGTCCAACCCGCTACTAGCAAGGAGGACCTAATAAAGGGGGTCCAACCCGCTACTAGCAAGGGGGGCGTAATAAAGGGGTCCAACCCGCTACTAGCAAGGGGGGGCCTAATAAAGGGGGTCCAACCCGCTACTAGCAAGGAGGACCTAATAAAGGGGGTCCAACCCGCTACTAGCAAGGGGGGCGTAATAAAGGGGTCCAACCTTCTACTAGCAAGAGGGACCTAATAAAGGGGGTCCAACCCGCTACTAGCAAGGAGGACCTAATAAAGGGGGTCCAACCCGCTACTAGAAAGGGGGACCCTAATAAAGGGGGTCCAACCCGCTACTAGAAAGGGGGACCTAATAAAGGGGGTCCAACCCGCTACTAGAAAGGGGGACCCTAATAAAGGGGGTCCAACCCGCTACTAGAAAGGGGGACCCTAATAAAGGGGGTCCAACCCGCTACTAGAAAGGGGGACCCTAATAAAGTGTCTGGGGAGTGTAGACAACCAGTCATGCCCGGACTCATTCCTATCCAAGAGGAGATCTGGTAAGTCAAGACAAAACCTTTTTTTAGCTTTAAAAACATTTAGAAATAAGTTATTGGAAGTATCAAAAAAAGGGGGGGATGGTGGAGTAGGGATTATAGCAGTGCTGAGATAATATAAGAGAGTTGGGGCGGACTCACAGTTCAAGGCTCGTAATACTCGTTAGTTAATAAAACAATTTTTATTACATATAGACAGTTATATCAAAACATACAAGAAGAAGAATATATATGTATGGAGAAATATTAACAATATATATTTTTCGTAGTAATACTCAGTTAGATGAATCAGGGCAAATGATTGAGGTATCACTTAAGGAATTTTTTAACAATCAAAGGTATTGAGAACAATACATGGTCAATGATAAAGTTAAATTTTGCACATAAAATTGGAAGTAGGATTCACATTTAATGTGGGAAAACGACCTAAGGTAGACTGATTTAGTCTTTGTAGACTGTTCCGACATGTTTCGCCATAACAATGGCTTCCTCAGGGTATGTCTACTTTGCGTAATTGGTGTATCTGGTAAGAGAAGTATCAAAATAAGTTCCATTCAATGCTCAATAAAGGAGAAATTAGATACAAAGCAATATAAAGGACAAATATAATTGTAAAGTGGATTGTCACCAAGTTATCAGCGCAGAGGAAGTGCTATGGCCCCTCCTTCCCAGAATGGAAAAGGGCCCCCTTGTGGACCATCCCAGACTTACCCTAATAGAGGTGTGGAATAAACCCAGCCGCAGCCGCGGGGCAGGGCAGTCGTGCAGGGTGCCACAGCTGCCTAATAGAAGGCGGTAAACCCCAGATTGGACATTTGATATATTAGCTGGTTGGAAAAGAAATAAAACAAGAGATAAACGAGTAATAAGAAGCAATTTAAATAGTGTTGTGTGTCCATGAGAAATTAAATCATGGACATGACGCCATACACTATATAAGGGACAATGTCTCAAATCGTTACTTACTTTCATTAATTTTGTGGTTGAAGAAAAATATATAAAGAAGAACCGAAGGTTCTGATAGGGCGGCAAAAGTTAAACACAGGAGGCACCTGAGAAGATAATAGTTTGGACAGAGAGTTACATAGTTGAACACGGTGATGGTTCAAAAATAGGGAGGATAAAGGGTTTAAAGTTGAATAAAAAAAGATCAAATACCTGTTTTTTTATTTAGAAAATGTGAGGTGAAGAGCACCGTTCTGCTTGAAAAGTGCAATTGTAAACACCCTTGAAACAAGGGAAAAAGGAAGGGAAGAGCATCCGATCGATCAAAGCTCGGCAGTGGGCTAAAGAAAAAAATACATTCAGGAGATCCTGATAAGTATCAAGTGGGTTGGGAAAAATATCCAAAAAAAGAGATAAGGAATAGGTTTGGTTTGCTTACTTGAGTACGAGCCGGTATGATGCGTCAGGTGCCTCCAGAGTCCTGTAGTGGACTAGTGTGGTGAGCTGGTTTAAATACCGCCTTCCTGATCGAGGCGGCGTGGATCCGCCCCTCGATCAGAGGACAATAGAGCCTATGCGCATGCGCGCAGCGCGTCACGGCCGGGAGCCTACGAGTCCCATAGTTCCCGGCAATGAGCGCGCGGCGAGCGTGATGACGTCATCGCCGTTAAGACGGCGAGTGAGATAGCGAAGGCTGGCGGTGGGCGGGCTGTGAGGGCCCGCCCTCGGGTGTCCATACTAGGCCGCTGGGCTATCCCTAGGCGTGACAAGTCCGCCCCATAGGCGGCGGCTGAGTCCAGACACCGAAATGATGGTAGGAGGGCAAGAAGAGGAGGAGGGAAGGGGGAAAGAAAGAGGAGGGGACTGAGATGGAAATGAGCCAATGAGGGCTATATATTGGCAACATTCCTGTGGGCTGAAAAAACCAGCGGCATTCTCACCGACAATAGATCCCAAATTTGCCCATACCAAATGCAATGGGAATTGAGCATGTTTTAGTCATAACTAAACAGATACTTTAACTAGATAAATCTGTAAAATAATAAATAACAGATTTGTGAAGGTTTGAAGAAAAGTCAGACAGATCAAGCCAAAATAAAAATTGGTCAAGCGTCCATTCTAGAGATCAGGGGCAATTTAATACATGATAAGTGTGCAGTCAAAATACATTACCCATACAGTGTGTTAGGGAAGGTTTCAAAGAGGTTTCTATAATTCATATAGAGCATAATATATTAGTTACAGATAAATAAAAATTCATTCACTTTACATAGAAAAATACCTACAGGTAGGGAGGAGCAGGCTATGGCGCATGATGGCAGAGAGATCACCGGGTGAGACCTCTGGAGAAAGCCAATTGTGACCGTGAGAGAGAAGATTTCAGGTTGGAATGAGATGGTTGTTTAGAGAAAGGATTTGAAACTGATATACTCGTTCATACCTGGGTATCTGGTGGCATCTAGTGTGTATATCCACCTAGTTTCAAGTTGGAGGAGTCGGTTGTCTATGTCCCCACCGCGTACATTGAGGGGTAAATGTTCCAAAGCCGAGAATAGTATTGTAGTGGGATCAAAGTTATGTTTGAGAGCTACATGGCGATTAATCGCAGTTGAAATTTTCTTTTTAAAAAGAGGTTTTATATGGTCCTGTATGCGAATCGAAAAAGCTCTTTTTGTTTTACCGACATAGAAACATCCACATCGGCAAGTGGCTAAGTAGATAACCCCCACAGTGTTGCACATAACCCGATGTTTGGGCTTATGTAAATTCCCATTGGGAAGTAGAGTGTTAGTGGAATTGGACAAGAACATACATGAGTCGCACTGTCCACAAGGGAAGGTGCCAGATTGGTCCATTTTTTTTGGGTCATCTGGAGCATAAAAATGACTAGAGGTGAGTTTGTCACTGAGGGATGATGGTCGGCGATAAGTGATTTCTGGATAAGTTTTTACATATTGTCCTACTATAGGGTCTGATGATAGGAGGGGCCAGAATGTATTTATAGTATTCCTGATTTGAGCAGACTGGTTGGAGTATTGGGTGATGAGACGTACAGGTTGATTGTGTTGAAGATTTTTGTCTCTAAAGATTAGTTCTTTCCGTTGCAAGCGTTTAACTCTATTAAATGATTGTTTAAGTAAATTATGGCTGTAGCCTCTGGATTTCAATCTTTGATATAGTTCAAAAGATGCTTGATGGAAGTCTTTATCATTAGTACAATTTCTTCTTATTCGCAAATACTGGCTGTACGGTATACTTTTGATGAGGTTTTTAGGATGGGAGCTAGATGCGTGCAATATGGTATTGCCAGCCGAGGCTTTTCTATATAACGAGGAATATAATTTACCTTCATTGTCAATAGTTATAGTAAGATCAAGGAAGGCAATTTTTTCCTGACTGGCCTCCAAGGAAAATTTGAGATTATATGTATTAATGGATATTTTTTCAAAGAAACGTTGTAGGTCTGGGTAGGTACCAGTCCAAAAGATTAAAATATCATCGATATATCTCATCCAGGAGAGGATGTACTGGGTATGGCACCTCATCTCCGGATCCCAGAGGACATCCTTTTCCCACCCCCCCAGATACAGATTGGCGTAGGAAGGGGCACATTTGGTGCCCATTGCTACGCCCTGTATCTGGAGGTAGTGGGAGGATCCAAAAGTGAAGTAATTTCTAGTTAAAATAAACTTTAGCAGAGATAAGACAAAATTGTTATAAGGTTGTGCAGTGGGGCCGAGGCATTTTAGTTGATCAGCTACAACTTCCACTCCTCTATCATGAGGTATGGCGTTGTAGAGGCATTCAACATCCAATGCTACAAGGTAAGAATTTACAGGTAATTGCTGGTTTTCAAGGACACGTAATAGATGAATGGTGTCCTTAATGTGTGAGGGGAGTGCAGATACCAATGGGGCAAGATGTTTATCTACAAGTTCACTGGCTCTTTCTGTGAGCCCTTCACAGCCAGACACAATAGGTCTGCCTGGGGTTTTTTTTATTGATTTATGAAGTTTGGGAAGGGAGTAAAAAGTTGGGGTTTTGGGGTGAGTTACATGTAGAAATTTCCAAGTATTGGTGTCTATGATTCCCTTTTTGGTTGCCTGAAAAATTAAATTTTGATAGTCTAAAATGTAGGACTTGATTCTGGTGGGACAAATGGATCTATACCATTCGTGGTTGTCAAGGATGTCGTGGCACATATTCATGTAAGCCAGGACATCCATGACAACCACGTTTCCTCCCTTATCGGAGGGTTTAATGACTATATTTCGATTCGACTGAAGGGATTTAAGGGCTCTCTGTTGGTTCTTCGTGAGGTTTGACATACCTGATTCATCTAAATTAAGTTTTTTCAATTCCTTGGTGGTTTGTTCCACAAAGGCCCAAATGGCAGGATTCGTGGTTAATGAAGGGAAATTCCTTGATTTCGGTTTGAAGGGGGTGGGACAGGAGAGGATAGGGGCCGAACTAGTTGTTTCATTTTGTATATTATCCAAAAGATCGTCATCGGTTGGGTCAGCTTCATCCAAGAGGGTCATTAAATCCTCAAGGGCTTGAATTTCTACTAAGGTTGGAACAGTGTTATCTGTATTAGCCATCTGAGTAGACGTGGTTTTTGAATGGTAGATTGTTTTGTACAATAGTTTTCTCGCAAAGAGATGAAGGTCTTTAACTAATTGAAAACAATCAAAATCCATAGAGGGGCAAAAAGTCAAGCCCAGTTGTAAAACTTGGATCTGGGGTGATGTTAAAGGAGTGGAGGAAAGATTTACAACGTCAAGATTCGTTGCTAAGGTTGGTTCTTTGGTAAGCTGGTAGATTATGTCGGTGTTAAAGGTGGGTCTTGGTTCTGGCCTAAAAAAATAGGTGCTAATTTCAATTCCTGAGGGGGTATGGGAAACATGGTCGGTAAACACGGTTCACTGGCTCTTCTAATGGGTGATGCCAGTGCAGGGGTTGAAAAGTTGGAAGAGTCCAACGTACACAGTTGTGTAGTTGGAGGGGGTATATTTGAGGAAGAGGGTTGGTTTTTGGGATAGGGAGTAGAAATATTCGAAGTTTTAGGGCGAGTACTAGAAGATCTAGTTAGTATACTCGTATTTAGAGCTCGTTTAATTAGCTCTGTGGATGAAATGGGTTGATCATTCTTTCGTTTTTTTGTAATAGGGTCCTGGGAGAGTTCATGGTAAGTTGTACTAGAACTAAAGGAATTGGATGAGGTACTGGGTGGGTCAGTGTTATTTTTGGCTGGTTGGAAATTAGATGATTTGGTTTGTGCTCTGGGGAAGGTAGGGTTGTCCCATTTATAGGCATAGCCATTTTGGTGAGCAGATCTATCTCTTAGGAATTTATTTTCTTTATTGCTGATAATATTTAAGGTATATTCCTCAATGTGTGCCCGTAAATTTTTGTCCTTTAGGGCAAAACGGGGGGATGATAGACATAGAATATGATTTTCATACCAGTCAGAGACCGAGGTATCGAGTTGATCAAGTTCACATTCATATTGTTTACATAGTATGGATATCATACCAAATGAACAAGTTTGAAGATTAAATTCCCATGAAGATTTGAGAACGTCATTGACTTTTTTCACGTTTGGAAAGATTTGAATTCGTAATCCCCATGGAACAATTTTGTATTCAACATATTTTTCAAAGTACGTTTTGTGCCAGTATATTCGTACCTTTTTTTCCAAAAGACGCTGGAGTCGCATAAAGTCACGATCAAGGTCAGCATCAGAGATGTTGGTAGTGCTCTGAGACTGTTGTATTTTGGTCATCAATCCCTTCCATGCCTCCCCGGTGAGGTCAACCATCATGCGCCAAAGCGTTTTAAAGCTCTCAATGATAAACAAATTTTCAATATGAGGTTAATAAGCAATTAAATAGCAGTTCATTATAGAAATATTATTTTTTTTTTTTTTTTTTTTTAAAAATAGGATAAGTATTTTATACAAGGAGCAATGAACTGTGTGTGTCCCCCAAGGTTGAAATGATTCAAATGTGATTGAATTATTTGAGGACCATCTGTCAGGAATTGGTGTATTGAAACACCTGGGACAGAAAGTAATGTACAAAAAGGCAGAGAGGGTCCACTAAATGATACAGCACCTCATCCCTTAGTATAAGAGTATCAAAAAAAAGGGGGGGATGGTGGAGTAGGGATTATAGCAGTGCTAAGATAATATAAGAGAGTTGGGGCGGACTCACAGTTCAAGGCTCGTAATACTCGTTAGTTAATAAAACAATTTTTATTACATATAGACAGTTATATCAAAACATACAAGAAGAAGAATATATATGTATGGAGAAATATTAACAATATATATTTTTCGTAGTAATACTCAGTTAGATGAATCAGGGCAAATGATTGAGGTATCACTTAAGGAATTTTTTAACAATCAAAGGTATTGAGAACAATACATGGTCAATGATAAAGTTAAATTTTGCACATAAAATTGGAAGTAGGATTCACATTTAATGTGGGAAAACGACCTAAGGTAGACTGATTTAGTCTTTGTAGACTGTTCCGACATGTTTCGCCATAACAATGGCTTCCTCAGGGTATGTCTACTTTGCGTAATTGGTGTATCTGGTAAGAGAAGTATCAAAATAAGTTCCATTCAATGCTCAATAAAGGAGAAATTAGATACAAAGCAATATAAAGGACAAATATAATTGTAAAGTGGATTGTCACCAAGTTATCAGCGCAGAGGAAGTGCTATGGCCCCTCCTTCCCAGAATGGAAAAGGGCCCCCTTGTGGACCATCCCAGACTTACCCTAATAGAGGTGTGGAATAAACCCAGCCGCAGCCGCGGGGCAGGGCAGTCGTGCAGGGTGCCACAGCTGCCTAATAGAAGGCGGTAAACCCCAGATTGGACATTTGATATATTAGCTGGTTGGAAAAGAAATAAAACAAGAGATAAACGAGTAATAAGAAGCAATTTAAATAGTGTTGTGTGTCCATGAGAAATTAAATCATGGACATGACGCCATACACTATATAAGGGACAATGTCTCAAATCGTTACTTACTTTCATTAATTTTATGGTTGAAGAAAAATATATAAAGAAGAACCGAAGGTTCTGATAGGGCGGCAAAAGTTAAACACAGGAGGCACCTGAGAAGATAATAGTTTGGACAGAGAGTTACATAGTTGAACACGGTGATGGTTCAAAAATAGGGAGGATAAAGGGTTTAAAGTTGAATAAAAAAAGATCAAATACCTGTTTTTTTATTTAGAAAATGTGAGGTGAAGAGCACCGTTCTGCTTGAAAAGTGCAATTGTAAACACCCTTGAAACAAGGGAAAAAGGAAGGGAAGAGCATCCGATCGATCAAAGCTCGGCAGTGGGCTAAAGAAAAAAATACATTCAGGAGATCCTGATAAGTATCAAGTGGGTTGGGAAAAATATCCAAAAAAAGAGATAAGGAATAGGTTTGGTTTGCTTACTTGAGTACGAGCCGGTATGATGCGTCAGGTGCCTCCAGAGTCCTGTAGTGGACTAGTGTGGTGAGCTGGTTTAAATACCGCCTTCCTGATCGAGGCGGCGTGGATCCGCCCCTCGATCAGAGGACAATAGAGGAAGGCGGTATTTAAACCAGCTCACCACACTAGTCCACTACAGGACTCTGGAGGCACCTGACGCATCATACCGGCTCGTACTCAAGTAAGCAAACCAAACCTATTCCTTATCTCTTTTTTTGGATATTTTTCCCAACCCACTTGATACTTATCAGGATCTCCTGAATGTATTTTTTTCTTTAGCCCACTGCCGAGCTTTGATCGATCGGATGCTCTTCCCTTCCTTTTTCCCTTGTTTCAAGGGTGTTTACAATTGCACTTTTCAAGCAGAACGGTGCTCTTCACCTCACATTTTCTAAATAAAAAAACAGGTATTTGATCTTTTTTTATTCAACTTTAAACCCTTTATCCTCCCTATTTTTGAACCATCACCGTGTTCAACTATGTAACTCTCTGTCCAAACTATTATCTTCTCAGGTGCCTCCTGTGTTTAACTTTTGCCGCCCTATCAGAACCTTCGGTTCTTCTTTATATATTTTTCTTCAACCACAAAATTAATGAAAGTAAGTAACGATTTGAGACATTGTCCCTTATATAGTGTATGGCGTCATGTCCATGATTTAATTTCTCATGGACACACAACACTATTTAAATTGCTTCTTATTACTCGTTTATCTCTTGTTTTATTTCTTTTCCAACCAGCTAATATATCAAATGTCCAATCTGGGGTTTACCGCCTTCTATTAGGCAGCTGTGGCACCCTGCACGACTGCCCTGCCCCGCGGCTGCGGCTGGGTTTATTCCACACCTCTATTAGGGTAAGTCTGGGATGGTCCACAAGGGGGCCCTTTTCCATTCTGGGAAGGAGGGGCCATAGCACTTCCTCTGCGCTGATAACTTGGTGACAATCCACTTTACAATTATATTTGTCCTTTATATTGCTTTGTATCTAATTTCTCCTTTATTGAGCATTGAATGGAACTTATTTTGATACTTCTCTTACCAGATACACCAATTACGCAAAGTAGACATACCCTGAGGAAGCCATTGTTATGGCGAAACATGTCGGAACAGTCTACAAAGACTAAATCAGTCTACCTTAGGTCGTTTTCCCACATTAAATGTGAATCCTACTTCCAATTTTATGTGCAAAATTTAACTTTATCATTGACCATGTATTGTTCTCAATACCTTTGATTGTTAAAAAATTCCTTAAGTGATACCTCAATCATTTGCCCTGATTCATCTAACTGAGTATTACTACGAAAAATATATATTGTTAATATTTCTCCATACATATATATTCTTCTTCTTGTATGTTTTGATATAACTGTCTATATGTAATAAAAATTGTTTTATTAACTAACGAGTATTACGAGCCTTGAACTGTGAGTCCGCCCCAACTCTCTTATATTATCTTAGCACTGCTATAATCCCTACTCCACCATCCCCCCCTTTTTTTGATACTCTTATACTAAGGGATGAGGTGCTGTATCATTTAGTGGACCCTCTCTGCCTTTTTGTACATTACTTTCTGTCCCAGGTGTTTCAATACACCAATTCCTGACAGATGGTCCTCAAATAATTCAATCACATTTGAATCATTTCAACCTTGGGGGACACACACAGTTCATTGCTCCTTGTATAAAATACTTATCCTATTTTTAAAAAAAAAAAAAAAAAAAAATAATATTTCTATAATGAACTGCTATTTAATTGCTTATTAACCTCATATTGAAAATTTGTTTATCATTGAGAGCTTTAAAACGCTTTGGCGCATGATGGTTGACCTCACCGGGGAGGCATGGAAGGGATTGATGACCAAAATACAACAGTCTCAGAGCACTACCAACATCTCTGATGCTGACCTTGATCGTGACTTTATGCGACTCCAGCGTCTTTTGGAAAAAAAGGTACGAATATACTGGCACAAAACGTACTTTGAAAAATATGTTGAATACAAAATTGTTCCATGGGGATTACGAATTCAAATCTTTCCAAACGTGAAAAAAGTCAATGACGTTCTCAAATCTTCATGGGAATTTAATCTTCAAACTTGTTCATTTGGTATGATATCCATACTATGTAAACAATATGAATGTGAACTTGATCAACTCGATACCTCGGTCTCTGACTGGTATGAAAATCATATTCTATGTCTATCATCCCCCCGTTTTGCCCTAAAGGACAAAAATTTACGGGCACACATTGAGGAATATACCTTAAATATTATCAGCAATAAAGAAAATAAATTCCTAAGAGATAGATCTGCTCACCAAAATGGCTATGCCTATAAATGGGACAACCCTACCTTCCCCAGAGCACAAACCAAATCATCTAATTTCCAACCAGCCAAAAATAACACTGACCCACCCAGTACCTCATCCAATTCCTTTAGTTCTAGTACAACTTACCATGAACTCTCCCAGGACCCTATTACAAAAAAACGAAAGAATGATCAACCCATTTCATCCACAGAGCTAATTAAACGAGCTCTAAATACGAGTATACTAACTAGATCTTCTAGTACTCGCCCTAAAACTTCGAATATTTCTACTCCCTATCCCAAAAACCAACCCTCTTCCTCAAATATACCCCCTCCAACTACACAACTGTGTACGTTGGACTCTTCCAACTTTTCAACCCCTGCACTGGCATCACCCATTAGAAGAGCCAGTGAACCGTGTTTACCGACCATGTTTCCCATACCCCCTCAGGAATTGAAATTAGCACCTATTTTTTTAGGCCAGAACCAAGACCCACCTTTAACACCGACATAATCTACCAGCTTACCAAAGAACCAACCTTAGCAACGAATCTTGACGTTGTAAATCTTTCCTCCACTCCTTTAACATCACCCCAGATCCAAGTTTTACAACTGGGCTTGACTTTTTGCCCCTCTATGGATTTTGATTGTTTTCAATTAGTTAAAGACCTTCATCTCTTTGCGAGAAAACTATTGTACAAAACAATCTACCATTCAAAAACCACGTCTACTCAGATGGCTAATACAGATAACACTGTTCCAACCTTAGTAGAAATTCAAGCCCTTGAGGATTTAATGACCCTCTTGGATGAAGCTGACCCAACCGATGACGATCTTTTGGATAATATACAAAATGAAACAACTAGTTCGGCCCCTATCCTCTCCTGTCCCACCCCCTTCAAACCGAAATCAAGGAATTTCCCTTCATTAACCACGAATCCTGCCATTTGGGCCTTTGTGGAACAAACCACCAAGGAATTGAAAAAACTTAATTTAGATGAATCAGGTATGTCAAACCTCACGAAGAACCAACAGAGAGCCCTTAAATCCCTTCAGTCGAATCGAAATATAGTCATTAAACCCTCCGATAAGGGAGGAAACGTGGTTGTCATGGATGTCCTGGCTTACATGAATATGTGCCACGACATCCTTGACAACCACGAATGGTATAGATCCATTTGTCCCACCAGAATCAAGTCCTACATTTTAGACTATCAAAATTTAATTTTTCAGGCAACCAAAAAGGGAATCATAGACACCAATACTTGGAAATTTCTACATGTAACTCACCCCAAAACCCCAACTTTTTACTCCCTTCCCAAACTTCATAAATCAATAAAAAAAACCCCAGGCAGACCTATTGTGTCTGGCTGTGAAGGGCTCACAGAAAGAGCCAGTGAACTTGTAGATAAACATCTTGCCCCATTGGTATCTGCACTCCCCTCACACATTAAGGACACCATTCATCTATTACGTGTCCTTGAAAACCAGCAATTACCTGTAAATTCTTACCTTGTAGCATTGGATGTTGAATGCCTCTACAACGCCATACCTCATGATAGAGGAGTGGAAGTTGTAGCTGATCAACTAAAATGCCTCGGCCCCACTGCACAACCTTATAACAATTTTGTCTTATCTCTGCTAAAGTTTATTTTAACTAGAAATTACTTCACTTTTGGATCCTCCCACTACCTCCAGATACAGGGCGTAGCAATGGGCACCAAATGTGCCCCTTCCTACGCCAATCTGTATCTGGGGGGGTGGGAAAAGGATGTCCTCTGGGATCCGGAGATGAGGTGCCATACCCAGTACATCCTCTCCTGGATGAGATATATCGATGATATTTTAATCTTTTGGACTGGTACCTACCCAGACCTACAACGTTTCTTTGAAAAAATATCCATTAATACATATAATCTCAAATTTTCCTTGGAGGCCAGTCAGGAAAAAATTGCCTTCCTTGATCTTACTATAACTATTGACAATGAAGGTAAATTATATTCCTCGTTATATAGAAAAGCCTCGGCTGGCAATACCATATTGCACGCATCTAGCTCCCATCCTAAAAACCTCATCAAAAGTATACCGTACAGCCAGTATTTGCGAATAAGAAGAAATTGTACTAATGATAAAGACTTCCATCAAGCATCTTTTGAACTATATCAAAGATTGAAATCCAGAGGCTACAGCCATAATTTACTTAAACAATCATTTAATAGAGTTAAACGCTTGCAACGGAAAGAACTAATCTTTAGAGACAAAAATCTTCAACACAATCAACCTGTACGTCTCATCACCCAATACTCCAACCAGTCTGCTCAAATCAGGAATACTATAAATACATTCTGGCCCCTCCTATCATCAGACCCTATAGTAGGACAATATGTAAAAACTTATCCAGAAATCACTTATCGCCGACCATCATCCCTCAGTGACAAACTCACCTCTAGTCATTTTTATGCTCCAGATGACCCAAAAAAAATGGACCAATCTGGCACCTTCCCTTGTGGACAGTGCGACTCATGTATGTTCTTGTCCAATTCCACTAACACTCTACTTCCCAATGGGAATTTACATAAGCCCAAACATCGGGTTATGTGCAACACTGTGGGGGTTATCTACTTAGCCACTTGCCGATGTGGATGTTTCTATGTCGGTAAAACAAAAAGAGCTTTTTCGATTCGCATACAGGACCATATAAAACCTCTTTTTAAAAAGAAAATTTCAACTGCGATTAATCGCCATGTAGCTCTCAAACATAACTTTGATCCCACTACAATACTATTCTCGGCTTTGGAACATTTACCCCTCAATGTACGCGGTGGGGACATAGACAACCGACTCCTCCAACTTGAAACTAGGTGGATATACACACTAGATGCCACCAGATACCCAGGTATGAACGAGTATATCAGTTTCAAATCCTTTCTCTAAACAACCATCTCATTCCAACCTGAAATCTTCTCTCTCACGGTCACAATTGGCTTTCTCCAGAGGTCTCACCCGGTGATCTCTCTGCCATCATGCGCCATAGCCTGCTCCTCCCTACCTGTAGGTATTTTTCTATGTAAAGTGAATGAATTTTTATTTATCTGTAACTAATATATTATGCTCTATATGAATTATAGAAACCTCTTTGAAACCTTCCCTAACACACTGTATGGGTAATGTATTTTGACTGCACACTTATCATGTATTAAATTGCCCCTGATCTCTAGAATGGACGCTTGACCAATTTTTATTTTGGCTTGATCTGTCTGACTTTTCTTCAAACCTTCACAAATCTGTTATTTATTATTTTACAGATTTATCTAGTTAAAGTATCTGTTTAGTTATGACTAAAACATGCTCAATTCCCATTGCATTTGGTATGGGCAAATTTGGGATCTATTGTCGGTGAGAATGCCGCTGGTTTTTTCAGCCCACAGGAATGTTGCCAATATATAGCCCTCATTGGCTCATTTCCATCTCAGTCCCCTCCTCTTTCTTTCCCCCTTCCCTCCTCCTCTTCTTGCCCTCCTACCATCATTTCGGTGTCTGGACTCAGCCGCCGCCTATGGGGCGGACTTGTCACGCCTAGGGATAGCCCAGCGGCCTAGTATGGACACCCGAGGGCGGGCCCTCACAGCCCGCCCACCGCCAGCCTTCGCTATCTCACTCGCCGTCTTAACGGCGATGACGTCATCACGCTCGCCGCGCGCTCATTGCCGGGAACTATGGGACTCGTAGGCTCCCGGCCGTGACGCGCTGCGCGCATGCGCATAGGCTCTATTGTCCTCTGATCGAGGGGCGGATCCACGCCGCCTCGATCAGGAAGGCGGTATTTAAACCAGCTCACCACACTAGTCCACTACAGGACTCTGGAGGCACCTGACGCATCATACCGGCTCGTACTCAAGTAAGCAAACCAAACCTATTCCTTATCTCTTTTTTTGGATATTTTTCCCAACCCACTTGATACTTATCAGGATCTCCTGAATGTATTTTTTTCTTTAGCCCACTGCCGAGCTTTGATCGATCGGATGCTCTTCCCTTCCTTTTTCCCTTGTTTCAAGGGTGTTTACAATTGCACTTTTCAAGCAGAACGGTGCTCTTCACCTCACATTTTCTAAATAAAAAAACAGGTATTTGATCTTTTTTTATTCAACTTTAAACCCTTTATCCTCCCTATTTTTGAACCATCACCGTGTTCAACTATGTAACTCTCTGTCCAAACTATTATCTTCTCAGGTGCCTCCTGTGTTTAACTTTTGCCGCCCTATCAGAACCTTCGGTTCTTCTTTATATATTTTTCTTCAACCACAAAATTAATGAAAGTAAGTAACGATTTGAGACATTGTCCCTTATATAGTGTATGGCGTCATGTCCATGATTTAATTTCTCATGGACACACAACACTATTTAAATTGCTTCTTATTACTCGTTTATCTCTTGTTTTATTTCTTTTCCAACCAGCTAATATATCAAATGTCCAATCTGGGGTTTACCGCCTTCTATTAGGCAGCTGTGGCACCCTGCACGACTGCCCTGCCCCGCGGCTGCGGCTGGGTTTATTCCACACCTCTATTAGGGTAAGTCTGGGATGGTCCACAAGGGGGCCCTTTTCCATTCTGGGAAGGAGGGGCCATAGCACTTCCTCTGCGCTGATAACTTGGTGACAATCCACTTTACAATTATATTTGTCCTTTATATTGCTTTGTATCTAATTTCTCCTTTATTGAGCATTGAATGGAACTTATTTTGATACTTCTCTTACCAGATACACCAATTACGCAAAGTAGACATACCCTGAGGAAGCCATTGTTATGGCGAAACATGTCGGAACAGTCTACAAAGACTAAATCAGTCTACCTTAGGTCGTTTTCCCACATTAAATGTGAATCCTACTTCCAATTTTATGTGCAAAATTTAACTTTATCATTGACCATGTATTGTTCTCAATACCTTTGATTGTTAAAAAATTCCTTAAGTGATACCTCAATCATTTGCCCTGATTCATCTAACTGAGTATTACTACGAAAAATATATATTGTTAATATTTCTCCATACATATATATTCTTCTTCTTGTATGTTTTGATATAACTGTCTATATGTAATAAAAATTGTTTTATTAACTAACGAGTATTACGAGCCTTGAACTGTGAGTCCGCCCCAACTCTCTTATATTATCTTAGCACTGCTATAATCCCTACTCCACCATCCCCCCCTTTTTTTGATACTCTTATACTAAGGGATGAGGTGCTGTATCATTTAGTGGACCCTCTCTGCCTTTTTGTACAAGTTATTGGAAGTGTTAAGATTTCTTTTAGGATCCTCTTCCTGTCTGTGACCCCGTTACAGAGATATGCCATCACTTCCTGTCCCTGTGACACCAGTACAATAAATGGAGAGTAGTTGTCACTACAGACAGCAATAGGACATTGTCAGAAGTTCTTCCTCGCTGCACTAAAAATGTTGCCATCTGTTGGGGAGACTTCCCATCATTTCCTGTCCTGACAAATCTCTCTTTTAGACTGTCTGAAGATAACTTGTTGGAGGATTTTGACAAACTGCAATCCCGGGTGAATGCAATGAAGAAGAATCTGGCTGCACACGAGGAAGAAGAGCTGAGACGACAAATGGAAGAATTCTTAGAGGTAACACTTCATTATTTTATAACAAATCGTGATTTTTTTTCTGGCAGTATGTTCTATGTGTGTGTTATACTCCATCTCTGGTTTTATGTAAATGTAACGAGTGCCCTACCAATTATAGAAATAAAAAAAACAGCTCCGGCTGCAATACTCACCTCCTCCCCAGTGCTGTCCCCCACTGACCTCTCCTAGGATCATTCACCCCGCCTCTGGGGGCGCAGTATCACGGCGTTCTCCAATCACAGAACAATGATACAGCGGGTGGTTCTGATGTCTTTGTGTCAGTGACGCTCTCTGCATCATTGAGAACCACTTAGGGCCAGAGAAGAGGAAGGGAACCACATGTGTCAAATGACTGACCTGAAGACATCTGGAAGAAGGTAAGTATGTAGGACTAGAGGGCAGGAGGAGTGTAGAGGAATTCAGTCATGTCAGCACTTGTCATATGGTTGTTGGCACAAGGTCTATCAAGATCACAGCAGAGCAGGTAGGTTGTTCCAGGCCTGTATGTACAATAGGAACTTCAGCTAAAGGACACATTTATCATATGTTCCAGGGGGAGAAGTACTTCTGGGGGAGTCAATGATGGAGAAGGATCTGAGTGTCCTGGTGGATCATAGACTGGGAGTCAATGGTGGAGAAGGATCTGAGTGTTCTGGTGGATCATAGACTGGGAGTCAATGGTGGAGAAGGATCTGGGGGTTCTGGTGGATCATAGACTGGGAGTCAATGGTGGAGAAGGATCTGAGTGTTCTGGTGGATCATAGACTGGGAGTCAATGGTGGAGAAGGATCTGAGTGTTCTGGTGGATCATAGACTTGGAGTCAGTGATGGAGAAGGATCGGAGTGTTCTGGTGGATCATAGACTGGGAGTCAATGGTGGAGAAGGATCTGAGTGTTCTGGTGGATCATAGACTTGGAGTCAGTGATGGAGAAGGATCGGAGTGTTCTGGTAGATCATAGACTTGGAGTCAATGATGGAGAAGGATCTGAGTGTTCTGGTAGATCATAGACTGGGAGTCAGTGATGGAGAAGGATCGGAGTGTTCTGGTGGATCATAGACTGGGAGTCAGTGATGGAGAAGGACCGGAGTGTTCTGGTAGATCATAGACTGGGAGTCAATGATGGAAAAGGATCTGAGTGTTCTGGTAGATCATAGACTGGGAGTCAATGATGGAGAAGGATCGGAGTGTCCTGGTAGATCATAGACTGGGAGTCAATGATGGAGAAGGATCTGAGTGTTCTGGTAGATCATAGACTGGGAGTCAATGATGGAGAAGGATCTGAGTGTTCTGGTAGATCATAGACTGGGAGTCAATGATGGAGAAGGATCTGAGTGTTCTGGTAGATCATAGACTGGGAGTCAATGATGGAGAAGGATCTGAGTGTTCTGGTAGATCATAGACTGGGAGTCAATGATGGAGAAGGATCTGGGTGTTCTGGTAGATCATAGACTGGGAGTCAATGATGGAGAAGGATCTGGGTGTTCTGGTAGATCATAGACTGGGAGTCAATGATGGAGAAGGATCTGGGTGTTCTGGTAGATCATAGACTGGGAGTCAATGATGGAGAAGGATCTGAGTGTTCTGGTGGATCATAGAATGTGAGTCAATGGTGGAGAAGGATCTGAGTGTTCTGGTGGATCATAGACTTGGAGGTCAATGATAGAGAAGGACCTGGGTGTCCTGGTAGATCATAGACTTGGAGGTCAATGATGGAGAAGGACCTGGGTGTCCTGGTAGATCATAGACTGGGAGTCAATGATGGAGAAGGACCTGGGTGTCCTGGTAGATCATAGACTTGGAGGTCAATGATGGAGAAGGACCTGGGTGTCCTGGTAGATCATAGACTTGGAGGTCAATAATGGAGAAGTATCTGAGTGTTCTGGTGGATCATAGACTGGGAGTCAATGATGGAGAAGTATCTAGGGGTTCTGGTGGATTATAGACTTAAAGTCAGTGACAGAGAAAGATCTGGTTGTTCTCATGTGGTTCCGTTGTTGGCACTAATTTACAAAAATGATATCGGAGAACTGGAGAAAGTGCAGAGAAGGAAACCAAACAAGAGGCATGGAGGAGCTCAGCTATGAGGAAGGATTAATGGAACTGAATTTATTCCCGACTTGAGAAGAGAAGAGGGAAATGGTCACCATGTAGAAATACATAAAGGAAACTTGGTGCAAATTTGTTTATTTTAAGGCCATTACTTCTAAAAGTCTGGATATGTTTATGAATGCACATAATATAAGTGGATGTTAGGATTTGTAATGACACCAGAGATTGTCGATCCAGGGAACGATTACCTTAGGTGACCAGGAAGTAATGTTGTCCCTGGATCCAGCTTTAGAGGGATTTTTTGCTTTTATACTGGATCAACTACAATGTTCAGTTCTGAAGATGCAGAATTACTTTTGTCTTGTGATTAAACTCTATGGGCATGTGTATCTTTTCTCCATGTGTCTCTTTCCACCATGTGTCTCTTTCCACCATGTGTCTCTTTTCACCATGTGTCTCTTTTCTCCATGTGTCTCTTTCCACCATGTGTCTCTTTCCACCATGTGTCTCTTTCCACCATGTGTCTCTTTCCACCATGTGTCTCTTTTCACCATGTGTCTCTTTTCTCCATGTGTCTCTTTCCACCATGTGTCTATTTTCTCCATGTGTCTCTTTCCACCATGTGTCTATTTTCTCCATGTGTCTCTTTTCTCCATGTGTCTCTTTCCACCATGTGTCTCTTTCCACCATGTGTCTCTTTTCTCCATGTGTCTCTTTTCTCCATGTGTCTCTTTTCTCCATGTGTCTCTTTTCTCCATGTGTCTTTTTTATCTATTGTAAGATATACAGTATTAATGCGTTATGGAAAGATATAGACGAGGATCCCTTGAAGCCAAACATTTCCGAGTTGTTATTTCGGGAGCGGTGGTTTCCTTGCTTTGCTCTCAGAACCATATTAGGGTTACAGAGAAGGCGATGAATCTCCTCGCGGCTTCCTCTCTGCTGACTTGTTGTTAATTCGAACTCTGCTTCTCATCAGACTCTTATTTAGACGTTCCCTTGTTGTCCTCACACCGGTCTTGGCTCTGATTATAAAGTGGTGTAATGGAAGCAGCTGAGGGCTAGACTTGTATGGATTTAGTGGCAGATTTATTGGACTATTCCACTGTAGGCATGGACACCACACGGGAGATTCGTATTATCACAGGCTGAGTGTATGTACACTATATGGACACATATACATCACACCTATATGATATTGTTCAATACATTGTGTACATCTAGTGGGCTCTTCATGGTGTGCACAATTCTCCTATTCTGAACCATGGCCATTAATATGGAGTTGCACCCCCTTATGTCCATTAATATGGAGTTGCACCCCCTTATACCCATTAATATGGAGTTGCACCCCCTTATGCCCATTAATATGGAGTTGCACCCCCTTATGCCCATTAATCTGGAGTTGCACCCCCTTATGTCCATTAATATGGAGTTGCACCCCCTTATACCCATTAATATGGAGTTGCACCCCCTTATGCCCATTAATATGGAGTTGCACCCCCTTATGCCCATTAATCTGGAGTTGCACCCCCTTATGTCCATTAATATGGAGTTGCACCCCCTTATGCCCATTAATCTGGAGTTGCACCCCCTTATGCCCATTAATCTGGAGTTGCACCCCCTTATGTCCATTAATCTGGAGTTGCACCCCCTTATGTCCATTAATCTGGAGTTGCACCCCCTTATGCCCATTAATCTGGAGTTGCACCCCCTTATACCCATTAATATGGAGTTGCACCCCCTTATACCCATTAATCTGGAGTTGCACCCCCTTATGCCCATTAATCTGGAGTTGCACCCCCTTATGTCCATTAATATGGAGTTGCACCCCCTTATACCCATTAATATGGAGTTGCACCCCCTTATGCCCATTAATATGGAGTTGCACCCCCTTATGCCCATTAATCTGGAGTTGCACCCCCTTATGTCCATTAATATGGAGTTGCACCCCCTTATGCCCATTAATCTGGAGTTGCACCCCCTTATGCCCATTAATCTGGAGTTGCACCCCCTTATGTCCATTAATCTGGAGTTGCACCCCCTTATGTCCATTAATCTGGAGTTGCACCCCCTTATGTCCATTAATATGGAGTTGCACCCCCTTATGTCCATTAATATGGAGTTGCACCCCCTTATGTCCATTAATCTGGAGTTGCACCCCCTTATGTCCATTAATCTGGAGTTGCACCCCCTTATGTCCACTAATCTGGAGTTGCACCCCCTTATGCCCATTAATCTGGAGTTGCACCCCCTTATGCCCATTAATCTGGAGTTGCACCCCCTTATGTCCATTAATCTGGAGTTGCACCCCCTTATGTCCATTAATCTGGAGTTGCACCCCCTTATGTCCATTAATCTGGAGTTGCACCCCCTTATGCCCATTAATCTGGAGTTGCACCCCCTTATGCCCATTAATCTGGAGTTGCACCCCCTTATGTCCATTAATATGGAGTTGCACCCCCTTATGTCCATTAATATGGAGTTGCACCCCCTTATGTCCATTAATATGGAGTTGCACCCCCTTATGCCCATTAATCTGGAGTTGCACCCCCTTATGCCCATTAATCTGGAGTTGCACCCCCTTATGTCCATTAATATGGAGTTGCACCCCCTTATGCCCATTAATATGGAGTTGCACCCCCTTATGCCCATTAATCTGGAGTTGCACCCCCTTATGCCCATTAATCTGGAGTTGCACCCCCTTATGCCCATTAATCTGGAGTTGCACCCACTTATTTCCATTAATCTGGAGTTGCACCCCCTTATGCCCATTAATCTGGAGTTGCACCCCCTTATGTCCATTAATCTGGAGTTGCACCCACTTATTTCCATTAATATGGAGTTGCACCCCCTTATGCCCATTAATCTGGAGTTGCACCCCCTTATGCCCATTAATCTGGAGTTGCACCCCCTTATGTCCATTAATATGGAGTTGCACCCCCTTATACCCATTAATATGGAGTTGCACCCCCTTATGCCCATTAATATGGAGTTGCACCCCCTTATGTCCATTAATATGGAGTTGCACCCCCTTATACCCATTAATATGGAGTTGCACCCCCTTATGTGCATTAATATGGAGTTGCACCCCCTTATGCCCATTAATATGGAGTTGCACCCCCTTATACCCATTAATCTGGAGTTGCACCCCCTTATGCCCATTAATCTGGAGTTGCACCCCCTTATGTCCATTAATATGGAGTTGCACCCCCTTATACCCATTAATATGGAGTTGCACCCCCTTATGTCCATTAATATGGAGTTGCACCCCCTTATGCCCATTAATCTGGAGTTGCACCCCCTTATGCCCATTAATCTGGAGTTGCACCCCCTTATGTCCATTAATATGGAGTTGCACCCCCTTATGCCCATTAATCTGGAGTTGCACCCCCTTATGCCCATTAATCTGGAGTTGCACCCCCTTATGCCCATTAATCTGGAGTTGCACCCCCTTATGCCCATTAATATGGAGTTGCACCCCCTTATGTCCATTAATATGGAGTTGCACCCCCTTATACCCATTAATCTTTGAGTCAACCCCCTTTCCCTCCTAATATGAAGTCCTGTGTGACCTCCTAGGACCTCCCATTCCATTAAGGCTGATAACAGGAAAAAAAAAACCTGGGAATCCATCTCCCCATCCGTGAGGAACCTACATTGGCTAAACGTAAAGAATCAGATCACATTCCAGACCCTCTGCCTCACCCACAAATGTGCCCATGGAAACGCTCCACAATACCTTTGCGAGAAGCTAACACACTACACACCCAGTCGCAGTCTTCGATCGTCTAACCAAAACCTCCTCCTCATTCCCAAATCCCGCTACAAAGCAAAAGGGGAACGGAGATTCGCTGTTCAAGGACCACGGCTATGGAACGCTCTACCAACTGACATCCGCATGGAAGAAAACCATCAGGCCTTCAGGAAAAAACTCAAGACCACCTCTTCTAAGAAGGGTGACAACAAAACGCCAATACAGCGCCTTGAGGCGATTCAGTTCGCATTGTAGCGCTATACAAATTATTCATTCATTCAACCTTCACCATTAATGTGGAGATTCCCCCATTGTGGCCAGAACACCCTCCACTCTCTGGTAAGACTTTCCACAAGATTTTGGAGGGTGGGAATTTGTGCTCATTTGTGAGGTCAGGTACTGCTGTTGGATGAGAAGACCCGGATCACATGTTGGGCCTCATGTTGGGCGACGAAAAAAAAAAAAACCTGGCTCGCCATTGGCCTTCCAATTCACCCCAAAGTTATTCCATAGGGTTGAGGTCAGGTACTGATGTTTGACGAGAAGACATTATACCAAAGGGCCTCCAAAAGTTGGGGTCAGGGCTCTGTGCAGGACACTTGAGTTCTTCCACACCAATCTGGTCACACCATGTCTTTATGGATTTGCCTCCCATCTCCCCATGGCTATTAATATGGATTTGCATATTTTTGGCAAATAACAGCACCCACTCTTCTGGGAAGACTTTCCATAAGATGTTGAGGGGTGCTCAGTATGGCTGAGGTCACAACTCTGAGCTTGTTGGACATCCCAAAACCATGACCATTCAATTGGTGTTGTCCCCCCTTATCCTGCACTGTTTTGGGAAGGCTTTCCACAAGGATTTGGTGAAAGCCTTCCTACAGTTGGTCAGCATGCCTGCCAACAATCCCTCATTTGAAGAGGCTGTCCCTCTTTATAAACCACATGGCCTCTAATGTTTGGGAAGATTTTCCACAATAATTTGGAAATGTGTGCCCATTTGTCAGGTCAGGTACTGATGTTGGATGAGAAGACCTGGCTCACCACCAATTCATCAAAAAAGGTGTTCAGTAGGGTTAAGATCAAGGCTCTGTGCTTGTTGGATGTCCTATTCCAAAATCAGGGCCAATAATATGGAGTCCCCCCCCTTAAGACTACAACATCTTACACTCTTCTGTGAAAGCTTTCCACAAGATTTTAGAGGGTGTCTGTGGGAATTTGTGCCCATTTGGTTGGGTGCCCTCTTGAATTTGTGCCCCCTTGGATGAGAAGACCTGGCTCATCATTGGCACTCCAATTCATCCCAAAGGTGATCAGTAGGGATGAGGTCAGGGTTCTGTGTAGGGTTAGAGGGTTAGGGGGTTAGGGTTAGGGTTAGGGTTAGGGTTAGGGTAAGAGGGTTACGGTTAGAGTTGGGGTTAGAGAGTTAGGGTTAGAGTTAGATGGTTAGGGTTAGAGTTGGGGTTAGAGGGTTAGAGTTAGGGTTAGGGTTAGGGTTAGAGGGTTAGAGTTAGAGGGTTAGAGTTAGGGTTAGAGGGTTAGGGTTAGGGTTAGGGTTAGGGTTAGGGTTAGGGTTAGAGTTAGGGTTAGAGGGTTAGGGTTAGAGTTGGGGTTAGAGTTAGGGTTAGAGAGGGTTAGGGTTAGAGTTGGGGTTAGAGTTAGGGTTAGAGTTAGGGTTAGGGTTAGGGTAAGAGGGTTACGGTTAGAGTTGGGGTTAGAGAGTTAGGGTTAGAGTTAGATGGTTAGAGTTAGGGTTAGAGTTAGAGGGTTAGGGTTAGAGTTAGGATTAGGGTTAGAGTTAGGGTTAGAGGGTTAGGGTTAGAGTTGGGGTTAGGGTTAGAGTTAGAGGGTTAGGGTTAGAGTTGGGGTTAGAGTTAGGGTTAGAGGGTTAGGGTTAGAGGGTTAGGGTTAGAGTTAGGGTTAGAGTTAGGGTTAGAGTTAGGGTTAGAGTTAGGGTTAGAGTTAGGGTTAGAGGGTTAGGGTTAGAGTTAGAGTTAGAGGGTTAGAGTTAGAGTTGGGGTTAGAGGGTTAGGGTTAGAGTTAGGGTTAGGGTTAGAGGGTTAGGGTTAGAGGGTTAGGGTTAGAGGGTTAGAGTTAGGGTTAGAGTTAGAGGGTTGGGGTTAGAGTTAGGGTTAGAGTTAGGGTTAGAGTTAGAGTTAGAGGGTTAGGGTTAGAGTTGGGGTTAGAGTTGGGGTTAGAGTTGGGGTTAGAGTTAGAGGGTTAGGGTTAGAGTTAGGGTTAGAGTTAGAGGGTTAGGGTAAGAGGGTTAGAGTTAGAGGGTTAGGGTTAGAGTTGGGGTTAGAGGGTTAGAGTTAGAGTTGGGATTAGAGGGTTAGAGTTAGAGTTGGGGTTAGAGGGTTAGGGTTAGAGTTGGGGTTAGAGGGTTAGGGTTAGAGTTGGGGTTAGAGGGTTAGAGTTGGGGTTAGAGGGTTAGGGTTAGAGTTGGGGTTAGAGGGTTAGAGTTGGGGTTAGAGGGTTAGGGTTAGAGTTGGGGTTAGAGGGTTAGGGTTAGAGTTGGGGTTAGAGGGTTAGGGTTAGAGTTGGGGTTAGAGGGTTAGGGTTAGAGTTGGGGTTAGAGGGTTAGGGTTAGAGTTGGGGTTAGAGGGTTAGGGTTAGAGTTAGGGTTAGAAGGTTAGGGTTAGAGGGTTAGGGTTAGGGGGTTGGGGTTAGAGTTTCCCCTTGAAGAACAAGGTTAGGACTCAGGGATTGGAATAGGGACCTCCTCCAAAGGTCAGCAGACGTGTCCCCCCAGAGGTCAAAGGTCAAGAGTCATGGCTGACCCACCCCCACCAAAGTGTTCCGCCTACCCCAACTAAGTCGGAGAATGAACAAGTCGGGGTAAGCTCTCCACACCAACCTGGTCACACCATGTCTTTATGGAGATGGCTTTGTACATGGGGGGTGGAGTACAGACATGCTGGAACAGAAAAGGGTCTTCACCAAACTGTTACCCCCCAAGACTGGAAGTGCACAATTTGTCTACAATGTCTTTGTATGATGGAGTTATAACAGGACCCTTCAGGTACTGATGTTGGATGAGAAGTCCTGGCTCACGATCAGCATTCCGTTTCATCCCAAAGGTGTTCAGTAGGGTTGAGTTCAGGGCTCTGTACCGGACACAAGTTCCTCCATGACCTCAAACCTACTGAACACCATTGGGGTAAGATGACCTCTTCCCAAAGGTGTTCCATAGGGTTAAGGGCAGGTACTGATGTTGGATGAGAAGACCTTATACCAAAGGTCTTCCAAAAGTAGGGATGAGGTCAGGACTCTGTACAGGACACTCAAGTTCCTCGACACCAAACCATGTCTTTTTGGAGCTGGCTTTGTACACGGGGGGGAGGCAGTCATGCTGGAACAGAAAAGGGTCTTCACCAAATTGTTACCACAAGGTTGGAAGAGCGCAATTGTCTACAATGTCTTTGTATGGTGGAGTATTACCAGGATCCTTCACTGGAGACACCTGACCTCCATCATTGGAGGGGGGGTTCACATACTTTTGGCCCATAAAGGTCAGGGGTCAGGTTTCCATACCTGCCCATATATTATACAGAATAAATGCAGGAAGACACCACAGATTCTGTAGACGTTGTTAGCCGCGTTCTTCTCCTGGTTTCGGCTTCTCTTGCTTTTTGTTCATGAAGTTTCTTTTAATTTATTTTTAATCGTGATTTTGCGGTTTGATTCCTCCCATGATGTGAAACGGTTTGTTGGACGATGAGAACATTAGACTGATCTTATCTGTCCACAACATCCTTCCCAAAACATTTTCCGATGGACTGTCCTGGGTCCGGCTGTTCTGGTTCCGGAAGCACAGATGGAGCATCAACATTCTCCCCTCATTATTATTATTACTATTATTCTTGTGTTCGGCGGTTTCCTAATTAAAGAAAAATTTTTGGGAGAACACAAAAGTCTCGGGGCAATAACACACATTGCATTGATTTTACTCGCTTCTGCCCCCTAGATATGAGAGAGGCCCCTACACCGACTTCCTCAGGGTGAATGGTCATTGGAGGGGGGGGGGGGGTCTGCCTGCTGTGTCATGTGATCAGCCCAACAATATCCCTGTAGTCACATGACCAATACATCCCGACTCCAACTGAAATAATATCCACCCCGGCACTTATTATACAACACTCGGCTCCTCTCTGGTGCTGCCCCCCCTCCCCCCAGGCTCACCACTCCGAGGTCCAGCACAGGTCTTCTTCAGGGGTGAATAATCCTCAGCCCCCCCCTCCCCCAGGCTCACCACTCCGAGGTCCAGCACTGGTCTTCTTCAGGGGTGAATGATCCTCAGCCCCCCCCCCCCCCCCGGCTCACCACTCCGAGGTCCAGCACTGGTCTTCTTCAGGGGTGAATGATCCTCGGCATCATTCAACTATGAAGCGGAAGACATTACAAGAAGAGGTCCTCTCCGCAGGATTCTAAACTCCCAACTGCCGAAGAAGAGCCATCATGTGACGGAATAACAACAGCCGTGATATCATGTGACTGAAGTAGAGGAGCTGTGACATTATGTGACCGGAGATAATCAGAGACTGCAGACATAGTACAGGAGATGATCAGAGACTGCAGACATAGTACAGGAGATGATCAGAGACTGCAGACATAGTACAGGAGATGATCAGAGACTGCAGACATAGTACAGGAGATGATCAGAGACTGCAGACATAGTACAGGAGATGATCAGAGACTGCAGACATAGTACAGGAGATGATCAGAGACTGCAGACATAGTACAGGAGATGATCAGAGACTGCAGACATAGTACAGGAGATGATCAGAGACTGCAGACATAGTACAGGAGATGATCAGAGACTGCAGACATAGTACAGGAGATGATCAGAGACTGCAGACATAGCACAGGAGATGATCAGAGACTGCAGACATAATACAGGAGATAATCAGAGACTGCAGACATAGTACAGGAGATAATCAGAGACTGCAGACATAATACAGGAGATGATCAGAGACTGCAGACATAGTACAGGAGATGATCAGAGACTGCAGACATAGCACAGGAGATGATCAGAGACTGCAGACATAATACAGGAGATGATCAGAGACTGCAGACATAGTACAGAAGATGATCAGAGACTGCAGACATAGTACAGGAGAGGGTCAGAGACTGCAGACATAATACAGGGGATGGTCAGAGACTGCAGACATAATACAGGGGATGGTCAGAGACTGCAGATATAATACAGGAGATGATCAGAGACTGCAGACATAGTACAGGAGATGATCAGAGACTGCAGACATAATACAGGGGATGGTCAGAGACTGCAGACATAATACAGGAGATGATCAGAGACTGCAGACATAATACAGGAGATGATCAGAGACTGCAGACATAGTACAGGAGATGATCAGAGACTGCAGACATAGTACAGGAGATGATCAGAGACTGCAGACATAGTACAGGAGATGATCAGAGACTGCAGACATAGTACAGGAGATGATCAGAGACTGCAGACATAATACAGGGGATGGTCAGAGACTGCAGACATAATACAGGAGATGATCAGAGACTGCAGACATAATACAGGAGATGATCAGAGACTGCAGACATAATACAGGAGATGATCAGAGACTGCAGACATAGTACAGGAGATGATCAGAGACTGCAGACATTGTACAGGAGATGATCAGAGACTGCAGACATAGTACAGGAGATGGTCAGAGACTGCAGACATAGTACAGGAGATGATCAGAGACTGCAGACATAATACAGGAGATGATCAGAGACTGCAGACATAGTACAGGAGATGATCAGAGACTGCAGACATAATACAGGAGATGGTCAGAGACTGCAGACATAGTACAGGAGATGATCAGAGACTGCAGACATAGTACAGGAGATGATCAGAGACTGCAGACATACTACAGGAGACGATCAGAGACTGCAGACATAGTACAGGAGATGATCAGAGACTGCAGACATAGTACAGGAGATGATCAGAGACTGCAGACATAGTACAGGAGATGGGAAAATCAAATGTTAGTTGTCACCAGTACAGGAATAGAGGGTAAATCTTCTTATGGGGACACCACTATAGGAGAGAGATAAGTGAGACTCTCCGGGAAGTTTCTCTGATGGGATATAAAAGAGAAGAAGTCCCCCCTCCCCCCTCCGGGGGTTCTCACTGTTCTCGGCTCCCTCCATTACTAAAGATGGAAGTTCTGACATGAAATAATTGTTCCAGCAGAAGGAGATCCCGGACTGATGAAATAAGCGATGGTGGGGGAGGGGTATTAGTTCTGCTCGGGTGCTGCCCCCTGGGGGAAGAACAAGGAATTGCTGGCGTTGTTGGAAGATTATTAGTAATGGGGGTCAGCAAAGTGCAATCACCTTCCGTCAGATCATCAGATATTCTAATAACCCTTCCGTCAGGAGAGCTGTGATTGGTCGCTGTGGATTGACGCACTTTTATTGAATACGTTTTGTATCCTCAGATTTCTTTTTACTTTCGGTGCTTTTCGGTTCAGGTGCAAATTTTTGCTCCATTGAGAGCCGGTCACACTGGCCTATCAGGGCATTGGATGCGGGGGAACCCCCCCCCCCCCCCCGAATTTCCTGCTCGTGTGATTGGCTCACTCATTTTCCCAGAAGTCTGCACTAAGATACAAGTCAGATGTTGGGCATCTCCTGCAACACAAATGTCATTTTTTGGTGAGATACCCCCAAAGGGAAATCATGTTTAAAGGGATGCAGATCCCCCACTTTCCCCATTAGAGCCCTGCAGGTGCAGCAGCTGATTGATAATTATAAAAGCACTCCCATTCACTCAGCGAAACAAACAGATATTTCTTCAGAATAACAGAAGTAGGAATCTGCTACAAAGTTTGTTACATTCCCTGCAATGTATATAAATCACCCAGAGGGGGAGGGGTTACACTGATGAAAGGTGAAAGCTGATTGGTTGTTCTGGCTGAAAGCACTTCTTATTTCCATACATTGTATATGGTGTGTAAATTGTACAGTATGTGACAAAAGTAAGTACACCCCACACTGAAGAAATGACACTTGTCTACAATGTAAAGTAGTGAGTGTACAGCTTGTATAACAGTGTAAATTTGCCGTCCCCTCAAAATAACTCAACACACAGCCATTAATGTCTAAACCGCTGGCAACAAAAGTCAGGACACCCCTAAGTGAAAATCTCCAAATTGGGCCCAATTAGCCATTTTCCCTCCCCCGGTGTCATGTGACTCGTTAGTGTTACAAGGTCTCAGGTGTGAATGGGGAGCAGGTGTGTTAAATTTGGTGTTATCGCTCTCACTCTCTCATACTGGTCACTGGAGGTACAACATGGCACCTCATGGCAAAGAACTCTCTGAGGATCTGAAGATAAGAATTGTTGCTCTACATAAAGATGGCCGAGGCTATAAGAAGATTGCCAAGACCCTGAAACTGATCTGCAGCGCGGTGGCCAAGACCATCCAGCGGTATAACAGGACAGGTTCCACTCAGAACAGGCCTCGCCATGGTCCACCAAAGAAGTTGAGGTCACGTGCTCAGCGTCATATCCAGAGGTTGTCTTTGGGAAATAGACGTATGAGTGCTGCCAGCATTGCTGCAGAGGTTGTAGGGGTGGGGGGTCAGCCTGTCAGTGCTCAGACCATACGCCACACACTGCATCAAATTGGTCTGCATGGCTGTCGTCCCAGAAGGAAGCCTCTTCTAAAGATGATGCACAAGAAAGAGCCGCAAACAATTTGCTGAAGACAAGCAGACTAAGGACATGGATTACTGGAACCACGTCCTGTGGTCTGATGAGACCAAGATAAAGGTATTTGGTGTCAGATGGTGTCAGGCGTGTGTGGGGGCAACCAGGTGAGGAGGACAAAGACAAGTGTGTCTTGTCTACAGTCAGGCATGGTGGGGGGAGTGTCATGGTGGTGGGAGTGTCATGGTGGTGGGGGGAGTGTTATGGTGGTTGGAGTGTCATGGTGGTGGGAGTGTCATGGTGGTGGGGGAGTGTCATGGTGGTGGGAGGAGTGTCATGGTGGTGGGGGGAGTGTCATGGTGGTGGGGGGAGTGTTATGGTGGTGGGAGTGTCATGGTGGTGGGAGTGTCATGGTGGTGGGAGTGTCATGGTGGTGGGGGGAGTGTCATGGTGGTGGGGGAGTGTCATGGTGGTGGGGGAGTGTCATGGTGGTGGGGGGAGTGTTATGGTGGTGGGAGTGTCATGGTGGTGGGAGTGTCATGGTGGTGGGGGAGTGTCATGGTGGTGGGGGGGAGTGTTATGGTGGTGGGAGTGTCATGGTGGTGGGGAGTGTCATGGTGGTGGGGGGGAGTGTCATGGTGGTGGGGGGAGTGTCATGGTGGTGGTGGGAGTGTCATGGTGGTGGGGGAGTGTCATGGTGGTGGGGGGAGTGTCATGGTGGTGGGGGGAGTGTCATGGTGGTGGGGGGGAGTGTCATGGTGGTGGGAGTGTGTCATGGTGGTGGGGGGAGTGTCATGGTGGTGGGGGGGAGTGTCATGGTGGTGGGGGGAGTGTCATGGTGGTGGGAGTGTCATGGTGGTGGGAGTGTCATGGTGGTGGGGGGAGTGTCATGGTGGTGGGGGGAGTGTCATGGTGGTGGGGGGAGTGTCATGGTGGTGGGGGAGTGTCATGGTGGTGGGTGGAGTGTCATGGTGGTGGGGGGAGTGTCATGGTGGTGGGGGGAGTGTCATGGTGGTGGGGGGAGTGTCATGGTGGTGGGAGTGTGTCATGGTGGTGGGGGGGAGTGTCATGGTGGTGGGGGGAGTGTCATGGTGGTGGGGGGAGTGTCATGGTGGTGGGGGGGAGTGTCATGGTGGTGGGGGGAGTGTCATGGTGGTGGGGGGAGTGTCATGGTGGTGGGGGGAGTGTCATGGTGGTGGGGGGAGTGTCATGGTGGTGGGGGGAGTGTCATGGTGGTGGGGGGGAGTGTCATGGTGGTGGGGGGAGTGTCATGGTGGTGGGGGGAGTGTCATGGTGGTGGGGGGAGTGTCATGGTGGTGGGGGGAGTGTCATGGTGGTGGGGGGAGTGTCATGGTGGTGGGGGAGTGTCATGGTGGGGGAGTGTCATGGTGGGGGGAGTGTCATGGTGGGGGGTGTGTCATGGTGGGGGGAGTGTCATGGTGGGGGGAGTGTCATGGTGGGGGGAGTGTCTTGGTGGGGGGAGTGTCATGGTGGTGGGAGTGTCATGGTGGTGGGAGTGTCAGGGTGGGGGGAGGGTCATGGTCTGGGGCTGCATGAGTGCTGCCGGCACTGGGGGGCTACAGATCATTGAGGGAACCATGAATGCCAACATGTACTGTGACATACTGAAGCAGAGCATGATCCCCTCCCTTCAGAGACTGGGCCGCAGGGCAGTATTCCAACATGATAACCACCCCAAACACACCTCCAAGACCACCACTGCCTTGCTAAAGAAGCTGAGGGTAAAGGTGATGGACTGGCCAAGCATGTCTCCAGACCTAAACCCTATTGATCATCTGTGGGACATCCTCAGACGGAAGGTGGAGGAGCGCAAGATCTCCAACATCCACCAGCTCCGTGATGTCATCATGGGGGAGGGGAAGAGGACTCCAGTGACAACCTGTGAAGCTCTGGTGACCTCCATGCCCAAGAGGGTTAAGGCAGTGCTGGAAAATAATGGCGGCCACACAAAATATTGTCACTTTGGGCCCAATTTGGAGATTTTCACTTAGGGGTGTACTGACTTTTGTGAGATACTGTATATGTAGTAGTGGTATAGCAGTGTGATGGATACATTGTATACAGTGTATGAAGTGGAGATGTAGTAGCAGTATATACATTGTATACGGTGTATGAAGTGGAGATGTAGTAGCAGTATATACATTGTATACGGTGTATGAAGTGGAGATGTAGTAGCGGTATATACATTGTATACGGTGTATGAAGTGGAGATGTAGTAGCAGTATATACATTGTATACGGTGTATGAAGTGGAGATGTAGTAGCGGTATATACATTGTATACGGTGTATGAGGTGGAGATGTAGTAGCGGTATATACATTGTATACGGTTTATGAAGTGGAGATGTAGTAGCGGTATATACATTGTATACGGTGTATATTGTATTGCAGGACGCGGAGGAGCAGCTCCATGACGTACAGAAGGAGGCGGGTGAATTGCGCTCCTGGAGACGGACTCTGGTGGACTTCCTGTGTGAGGACGAGGAAACCTTCCGCATGGAGGAATGCTGCAAAATCTTCAGCTGCTTCTGCCAGAAATTCCAGACGGCCATAAAGGTGAGCGAGGGGGGGGAGGGGGCGCCAGCTTGTCCGAGACAGAATTTGTCTCAGCTGATGGGTTGCTATGGGCAACAACATCGGTAGTGATAGAATGACTGAAAAAGAGGAGAGGAGCTAAAAGAAGCACAGAATGGAAGCATGAAAGAGAATTATCTTCACTTCCTGTCCCAAAAACTTTCCTCCCTATTGTGGGGTCACCAGTCCGGTATTTCTATATTGTGGGGTCACCAGTCCGGTATTTCTATATTGTGGGGTCACCAGTCCAATATTTATATATTGTGGGGTCACCAGTCCGGTATTTATATATTGTGGGGTCACCAGTCCGGTATTTTTATATTGTGGGGTGACCAGTCCGGTATTTATATATTGTGGGGTCACCAGTCCGGTATTTGTATATTGTGGGGTCACCAGTCCGGTATTTATATATTGTGGGGTCACCAGTCCGGTATTTGTATATTGTGGGGTCACCAGTCCGGTATTTGTATATTGTGGGGTCACCAGTCCGGTATTTATATAATGAAATCATATCCCCTCTCAGCGTCTCTTCTCCAGAGAGAATAAGTTCAGTGCTCACAACCTTTCCTCACAACTAATATCCTCCAGACCCTTTATTAGCTTTGTTGCCCTTCTTTGTACTCCTCCATTTCCAGTACATCCTTCCTGAGGACTGGTGCCCAGAACTGGACAGCATACTCCAGGTGCGGCCGGACCAGAGTCTTGTAGAGCGGGAGAATTATCCTTTTATCTCTGGAGTTGATCCCCTTTTTAATGCCAATATTCTGTTTGCTTTGTTAGCAGCAGCTTGGCATTGCTGAGCCCATCATCTACTAGGACCCCCAGGTCCTTCTCCATCCTAGATCCCCCCCAGAGGTTCTCCCCCCAGTCTATAGATTGCATTCAGATTTTTACCACCCAAATACATTATTTTACATTTCTCTACATTGAACCTCATTTGCCATGTAGTTGCCCCCCCCCCCCCCCATTCATTTGTTCAGATCTTCTTGGAAGGTTTCCACATCCTGCGGAGAAGTTATTGCCCTGCTTAGCTTAGTATCGTCCGCAAATACAGAGATTGAACTGTTTCCCCCATTCCCATCCTCCAGATCGTCTATGTACAAATTAAATAGGATTGGTCCCAGCACAGAACCCTGAGGGACCCCACTACCCACCCCCGACCATTTCAAATACTCCCCACCCCCGACCATTCCGAGTACTCCCCGCCCCCGACCATTCCGAGTACTCCCCGCCCCCGACCATTCCGAGTACTCCCCCGCCCCCGACCATTCCGAGTACTCCCCGCCCCCGACCATTCCGAGTACTCCCCGCCCCCGACCATTCCGAGTACTCCCCGCCCCCGACCATTCCGAGTACTACCCGCCCCCGACCATTCTTAATACTACCCGCCCCCGACCATTCCGAGTACTACCCGCCCCCGACCATTCCGAGTACTCCCCGCCCCCGACCATTCCGAGTACTCCCTGCCCGACCATTCCGTGTACTCCCCACCCCCGACCATTCCGTGTACTCCCCACTCCCGACCATTCCGAGAACTCCCCATTTATCACCACCCTCTAAACTCCCCCTTGTAGACAGTTTTCAATCCATGAACTCACTCTATGGTCCATGGGGTTGTTAACCCTGAACCCTAATATTAACCCCTAATCTATCAAATAATAATAATGAATGAGGAGTGAGTGTCGCCTGTAATACACATCAGGTTTGGTGACCTTCTCTCGTTCTCCTCCTCGCAGAACATCAGATAACGGACGAATCTTTCCTCGCTCCTGCGACTGATGAAGAAATCCTCCCAATATTAATAGAAGGGTCTCCTCCGTCTCCCGCTGATAAAGGGGCCCCGCAGTGTACCCCCTTCCCCCACACAGGAGGGGGGTGGGGTGCTGGTCCAGGGAGGTAGGGGAAGGGTTAATGGCGTCTCCATCGCTCTCACTTCCTCTTTTGAAGCAGAATGGAGCTGAGTGCAAATCGCAGCCCCCCCAACATCACTCATCCCCCAACACGAGGAACGGAAGTCATGTCTGTACCCTACAGCCGACATGAGACCTTCCTCAGCCAAGCAACATGGAATGAGTGCAGAGAATGAATGCCGAATGAGTGCAGAGAGTGAACGGCGAATGAGTGCAGAGAGTGAAGGCCGAATGAGAGCAGAGAGTGAACGGCGAATGAGTGCAGAGAGTGAAGGCCGAATGAGAGCAGAGAGTGAACGCTGAATGAGAGCAGAGAGTGAAGGCGGAATGAGTGCAGAGAGTGAACGGCGAATGAGTGCAGAGAGTGAACGGCGAATGAGTGCAGAGAGTGAACGGCGAATGAGTGCAGAGAGTGAACGGCGAATGAGTGCAGAGAGTGAACGGCGAATGAGTGCAGAGAGTGAACGGCGAATGAGTGCAGAGAGTGAACGGCGAATGAGTGCAGAGAGTGAACGGCGAATGAGTGCAGAGAGTGAACGGCGAATGAGTGCAGAGAGTGAAGGCCGAATGAGTGCAGAGAGTGAAGGCCGAATGAGTGCAGAGAGTGAACGGCGAATGAGTGCAGAGAGTGAACGGCGAATGAGTGCAGAGAGTGAACGGCGAATGAGTGCAGAGAGTGAACGGCGAATGAGTGCAGAGAGTGAACGGCCGAATGAGTGCAGAGAGTGAACGGCGAATGAGTGCAGAGAGTGAACGGCGAATGAGTGCAGAGAGTGAACGGCGAATGAGTGCAGAGAGTGAACGGCGAATGAGTGCAGAGAGTGAAGGCCGAATGAGTGCAGAGAGTGAAGGCCGAATGAGTGCAGAGAATGAAGGCCGAATGAGTGCAGAGAGTGAACGCCGAATGAGTGCAGAGAGTGAACGGCCGAATGAGTGCAGAGAGTGAACGCCGAATGAGTGCAGAGAGTGAAGGCCGAATGAGTGCAGAGAGTGAAGGCCGAATGAGTGCAGAGAGTGAAGGCCGAATGAGTGCAGAGAGTGAAGGCCGAATGAGTGCAGAGAGTGAAGGCCGAATGAGTGCAGAGAGTGAACGCCGAATGAGTGCAGAGAGTGAACGCCGAATGAGTGCAGAGAGTGAACGCCGAATGAGAGCAGAGAATGAAGGCCGAATGAGTGCAGAGAGTGAACGGCGAATGAGAGCAGAGAGTGAACGGCGAATGAGTGCAGAGAGTGAACGGCCGAATGAGTGCAGAGAGTGAACGGCGAATGAGTGCAGAGAGTGAACGGCGAATGAGTGCAGAGAGTGAAGGCCGAATGAGTGCAGAGAGTGAAGGCCGAATGAGTGCAGAGAGTGAAGGCCGAATGAGTGCAGAGAGTGAACGCCGAATGAGTGCAGAGAGTGAACGCCGAATGAGTGCAGAGAGTGAACGCCGAATGAGAGCAGAGAATGAAGGCCGAATGAGTGCAGAGAGTGAACGGCGAATGAGAGCAGAGAGTGAACGGCGAATGAGTGCAGAGAGTGAACGGCCGAATGAGTGCAGAGAGTGAACGGCGAATGAGTGCAGAGAGTGAACGGCGAATGAGTGCAGAGAGTGAAGGCCGAATGAGTGCAGAGAGTGAAGGCCGAATGAGTGCAGAGAGTGAAGGCCGAATGAGTGCAGAGAGTGAAGGCCGAATGAGTGCAGAGAGTGAAGGCCGAATGAGTGCAGAGAGTGAAGGCCGAATGAGTGCAGAGAGTGAACGGCGAATGAGTGCAGAGAGTGAGCGGCGAATGAGGGCAGAGAGTGAAGGCCGAATGAGTGCAGAGAGTGAACGGCGAATGAGTGCAGAGAGTGAACGGCGAATGAGTGCAGAGAGTGAACGGCGAATGAGTGCAGAGAGTGAACGGCGAATGAGTGCAGAGAGTGAACGGCGAATGAGTGCAGAGAGTGAACGGCGAATGAGTGCAGAGAGTGAACGGCGAATGAGTGCAGAGAGTGAACGGCGAATGAGTGCAGAGAGTGAACGGCGAATGAGTGCAGAGAGTGAACGGCGAATGAGTGCAGAGAGTGAAGGCCGAATGAGTGCAGAGAGTGAACGGCGAATGAGTGCAGAGAACTCCACTGGCGGTGGGAGATACAAAGTGTTACATTACTTACAGATAATCCAAGAATATCACCGTTACACATGTCATGGGATGCAGCAATATGCCAATACATCTATACTATTCAATGTGACTGTTATGGAGATTCTCCCTTACCTCTTGTTTTGTCACTGGGACAGGAAGTGAGGATTTTTCTCTCCACCAGTAAAAACAGGAAGTGAGGTTTATATTCTGATAACAGGAAGTGAGGTTTATATTCGGATAACAGGAAGTGGGGTTTATATTCTGATAACAGGAAGTGAGGTTTATATTCTGATAACAGGAAGTGAGGTTTATATTCTGATAACAGGAAGTGAGGTTTATATTCTGATAACAGGAAGTGGGGTTTATATTCTGATAACAGGAAGTGGGGTTTATATTCTGATAACGGGAAGTGAGGTTTATATTCTGAAAACAGGAAGTGAGGATTTTTCTCTCCACCCGTAAGAACAGGAAGTGAGGTTTATATTCTGATAACAGGAAATGAGGTTTATATTCTGATAACAGGAAGTGAGGTTTTTATTCTGATAACAGGAAGTGAGGTTTTTATTCTGATAACAGGAAGTGAGGATTATATTCTGATAACAGGAAGTGAGGATTATTCTCTCCAATGGTGAAAACAGTAGAAGTGGATTAGAATTTGTCCAAGTTTTCATTGCCTTCTATTTGCCTCCTGGGGTAATTTCCCCTCAGTTTTGGCCCAACCTAACTCGTGGTGTCTCGTTGATTTTCTTTCAGGAGAATAAAGTCCGAGAACTGGAGGAACAGCGGCGGCAGCAGTGGGAAAGGAAGCGCTTGCAGAAGAGGCACTCGATGGCCACCTGTGGTTCTCGGGAGGCTCACCAGGCTGTGGATGATCTGGAACTTACCTTGGAGAGGAACCTTCAGAACCTCTGCCGCACATCCAGCGTGCGCCTGTGCAGGATGCGCTCTTTAGGGTCGCACAGTCCAAGCCCCTTTGTACCTCGAGGTGAACAAAGAGAGAGAATCCGAGGATACCATGACCAGAAGAGTGCCGAACAGATGAGGGAAATGTCTGAGCGAGTTTTACGGCAACAGATGGAATATAAAAGTTCCAGGACTCTCAGCCCCGGACATAAGGCCAACTTTTATCCGGTATCTAAAATACCCGTGAACTCGTATTTACAGACAGCGACCAAAGCGGATAGTAAAGTCTCACCGCCCAGAGCTGAGATTTCTCCGTCATCACTTGAGATAAAGGAACTTGAACCTCATGTGGGAACTTTAACCCAACCTGTCCATGGAGTCAACCAGCAGAAGCCTCAACATGCGAGCCGATTGGGAGATCAATATAAACCTCCACTTCCCGACAACTCATCATCGGCACGATGTGTCACCAAGGCTGAAATGGAAACACAAACAGAAATATTGGAACCCTCAGGGTTGTCATGTCAACCATTGAATTGTGAGGCACCTGAGATTTTGGGACCTTTTTTGGAGACAGCAGAGCCCAGACAACCATTTGACGCGACTCCAAAGTGGAGAAAACCTTTGGGTGGGGCAGAGATACGCAGAGAGTCACCACTACATCTCACATGTGGCCAACAAACTCATCCCAAAATGGAAACGCATAGCCAAAGGCCACTCGTGTCCGGATCAATAATCCTAGGGCAAGGACTGGTTACACACGGCAAGTGTGAGACAATCCCTGAGATATCCTTAGAAGAAAATGGACATGCAACTCCGAAACCACAATCTAAAATTCCCGGATTCCCACCCGGATTCGAGACATTGAAGCCAATACTACTGACACATTCCGATTCCCAGAATCTTACCCAGTTCTCTATGAAGTCTTCTCCTGAGTCCGTATCAGTAATGAAGTCAAATGCTCAGCAAGGAAGAAGTATGTGGAATAAGCAGAGAGATCATCTGAGTCCTCAGATCTCCAAAAACCAACCAGACAAGAAAAGAGAAGTCTCTGAACCCCAAACGTTGGGTCCGTCTGATTTTCTGGATTTAGAATTGTTGTCTCTTTCTGCACCTGAAACTTCCTGGCTCTCCGAGCTGGATCTCAGACCCAACATTTATGAACAATCGTTGAATTCAACCATAACTAAGAACAACGAACTGGAGGCTTCTATACCATCTCCACCGTCAGAGACATTACCTGGGCTTGTGCAGGAAGAGCAGCAGAGATCTTCAGCGTCCTCAAGGACCTCCAACCAGCACAATCTAGAACTCGTTAAGCAGACATTGGACCCAATTTTATCTGCATCTCCAGATCAGTCTGAGACTTTACCCCAAACATTGATCCACCTTCACCCCGAGACCCTCAGAGAAGACCATCCTCCTAGACAGTCTACACTTAAACTTCCCAAACAATATACCGTGAAATCATTCAAACAAACACAAGTTAAAGCTTCTCCAAAGAACTCCAGACATTCAGCATCTCCAATGTCCGGTCCACCGTTGGTCCAACCAAGATCTGACACCTGCAATCCAAGTCCAACTCCACCCAGAGCTGAGCTCTCCAGAATTTCACAGCCCAAACCTGGATGTTATATGTCCCGCATAAAACAGGTGGACCATTTGGCCATCAAGCAGCCAGCCAAGGATATGAATGGCCAGGTGGCACCCCCACCACACAATGTTGTAGAACCCTCACATGACGCATCACGGGTGCTGCAACCACAGAACATGGACTACAATTACTATGCCAAGGGCCTCAAAGACGCTCCTGTACAGCGGGAGGCTCCGAATCCTTGTTCCAAGTGGAAGAGAGAGCTAAGAAAGGCTTCAGAAAGTGCAGAATCAAAGGTAGAAAGTGGCCATGTGGACCTCAATAAGGACAGTACTGAGGAGAAGACTGCAGATCATCCCAAAACCTCATCACTGGGAAGAACCGGTAGCAGCACCTCAAAGAAGACAAAAAACGACCTCGGAATCAAGAGAGTCTTCACAAACAAAGACGTGACATTGGGGTCAATCAATTCCATAGTCACCAAACATCCGGCTTCAAGCAAGCCGGCAAACACGGAGACCAGAGACACCAAAATACCACAAAAAATAAGTGCTGGACCAGCGAAACCCCCCTCAACAAAAGCGGTGGGGGGCGTCAAAGAGAAAAGAGAGAGCGCGCGTTCCAATCACGGCGATTCCTCGAAATCGGAACGCAAAAACAGCCTCCCGCTGGCGTCCAGACCTCCCGCTGCCTCCACGGAAAGCCCAGGCCACATTGCAGACCTCGGCAAGGATCCGCCCTGGCCATCGAAGAAAACGAACTCCGTGGCCCGCGTGGCAATACACGTTATCAAGCACTACGAGGTCAACTCCACCCTTACCCGGGCCGCAAGAGGCCCGTATCTCACAACCCATCCGGTGTGGAGGTGAGAACGAAAAGAAGGTGGAGGTATGAATGGATCTCAGGTGACGCCGGAAGGAATGTGGCCGGTTATGGAGCTCCTGCGTCACGGAGAGAGAGAGGGAGGGGGAACCACCCTACGTAAATAATGAGCAAAGCTCCAGAAAGGGAAGTGCCCCCGATTGAGGAAGTGATGTGTATATATATAGTGGAAGGTAGATATGATGGACTTCATGTAACGTCTGTATACTCCCAGTGTGGGGGCTGTATACTCCCAGTGTGAGGTCTGTATACTCCCAGTGTGAGGGCTGTATACTCCCAGTGTGAGGCCTTTATACTACCAGTGTGAGGGCTGTATACTCCCAGTGTGAGGCCTGTATACTACCAGTGTGAGGGCTGTATACTCCCAGTGTAACATCTGTATACTCCCAGTGTGAGGGCTGTATACTCCCAGTGTGAGGGCTGTATACTCCCAGTGTGAGGGCTGTATACTCCCAGTGTGAGGGCTGTATACTACCAGTGTGAGGGCAGTGTGAGGGTTGTATACTCCCAGTGTGAGGTCTGTATACTCCCAGTGTGAGGCCTGTATACTACCAGTGTGAGGCCTTTATACTACCAGTGTGAGGGCTGTATACTCCCAGTGTGAGGCCTGTATACTACCAGTGTGAGGGCTGTATACTCCCAGTGTAACATCTGTATACTCCCAGTGTGAGGGCTGTATACTCCCAGTGTGAGGGCTGTATACTCCCAGTGTGAGGGCTGTATACTACCAGTGTGAGGGCAGTGTGAGGGTTGTATACTACCAGTGTGATCGCTGTATACTACCAGTGTAACGTCTGTATACTCCCAGTGTGAGGGCTGTATACTCCCAGTGTGAGGGCTGTATACTACCAGTGTGAGGGCTGTATACTACCAGTGTGAGGGCTGTATACTACCAGTGTGAGGGCTGTATACTCCCAGTGTGAGGGCTGTATACTCCCAGTGTAACATCTGTATACTACCAGTGTGAGGGCTGTATACTCCCAGTGTGAGGTCTGTATACTCCCAGTGTGAGGGCTGTATACTACCAGTGTGAGGGCTGTATACTCCCAGTGTGAGGTCTGTATACTCCCAGTGTGAGGGCTGTATACTACCAGTGTGAGGGCTGTATACTCCCAGTGTGAGGGCTGTATACTCCCAGTGTGAGGTCTGTATACTCCCAGTGTGAGGGCTGTATACTCCCAGTGTGAGGGCTGTATACTCCCAGTGTGAGGGCTGTATACTACCAGTGTGAGGGCTGTATACTCCCAGTGTGAGGTCTGTATACTCCCAGTGTGAGGGCTGTATACTCCCAGTGTGAGGGCTGTATACTCCCAGTGTGAGGGCTGTATACTCCCAGTGTGAGGTCTGTATACTCCCAGTGTGAGGGCTGTATACTCCCAGTGTGAGGGCTGTATACTCCCAGTGTGAGGGCTGTATACTACCAGTGTGAGGGCTGTATACTCCCAGTGTGAGGTCTGTATACTCCCAGTGTGAGGGCTGTATACTACCAGTGTGAGGGCTGTATACTCCCAGTGTGAGGGCTGTATACTACCAGTGTGAGGTCTGTATACTACCAGTGTGAGGGCTGTATACTCCCAGTGTGAGGGCTGTATACTCCCAGTGTGAGGGCTGTATACTATAAGAGGAAGTCTCTATGAGGAAGAGATACAAAGTCTGGATTGTATCCAAGTGACCCTCCACCTCCACCACCTCCACCACCGCCGCCACCTCCACCACCGCCGCCACCGCCGCCACCGCCGCCACCGCCGGTTCGGTACGAAGGTTGTGCTCACAGGTACTTTCCGATCGCTGACTCAGAATTATTTAATCTTCTACAAGAAATGGGTTGAATTTTATTTATGTTCGTTCTGCGATGTATTTATTCTTCTCAATGGAAAACGAATGTTCATTCCGGGGGGGGGGGGAGGGGATTTTGTGTGATTGTCTTGGAGCCGCCATGTTGATATGGTTTGTGTTTGACCCTCACCAGCATGAAACTCTTTTACTGACTGTTATCCGGACTTCCATCGTTGGCTCCGCCCCGTGGGAAATACTTCTATTTGGTTTGATTTTTATAAAGCGATTCCCGGAGTTCTGATCTGTAGAGTGTTGGATCTCTTTATGCTCTTGCTTCTTCCAATGACGTGAATTATTTTAGCCTTCATCAGTGGGGCGGTCTGGGAGCTAAAGGCGTTATTTGTCTAGCGAATCAGCACGTGCGCCTAGGGCAAAGCCGAACGTTCTCCTTCTGTTCCCTCCCCTGGTTGAATGTTATTAATTCATAAAGAATATTGTGAATCAGGAAAATGCTACCTTATGGCCACTAGATGGGGCTAAACATTATAGGAAATAGATCCTTGGGTCCATCTAGTGGCCATAATGCAGTATCCCCCCCCCCCCCCCCCCCAATGAATAAATAACATTCGACCTGTAGAGGAAATAAATAAAAGGAGATCATTTGATTTTGCCTCATTTGCAGTTTTGCTGGATGAATAGCTGTGCAAACGATGTCACCGGGAGAAAATGCTGTGTGAACGCCCCCGCTGTGCCGTGTATAACTATATATAAAATCAGTCCACCCAATCCTTACATACGAGGGGGCTTCACTTTTATCTCTATGAAACACTTACCTACCGGGCACCTCCCCCCACCCTTCCTGCCCAGACCAAGATTCATCTCTCAGCGCTCTCATACTTTGAATGACAATTACTCGGTCATACAGCACTGTACACAGAGGACATTTATATCATTTTGTCAGTTTTTTTTTTTTTGCTAAACAAACGAAAAAAAGGCCAAAGGTTTTGACAATCAAGTTTTTCATAGTTTCTGTTAAAAATTTTTGCAAAGAGGTCATTGTTCTCCACTGATTGGCAGCACTGATAGTCACTGATAGATGGCACTGATAGGCAGGACTGATGGGCACCGATAGGTGACACTGATGGGCACTGTTGGGGCTGCACTGATTTTCAGCACTGATGGGCACAGGTAGGCAGCACTGATGGGCACAGGTAGGCAGCACTTATGGGCACTGATAGGTGGCACTGATAGGCAGCACTGATGGGCACTGATAGGCAGCACTGATGGGCACTGATAGGCAGCGCTGATGGGAACTGAGGTGGCACTGATAAGGAGCACTGATTGGCAGAACCGATGGGCACTGATTGGCAGAACTGATGGGCACTGATTGGCAGCACTGATGGGCACTGATTGGCAGCAGTGATGGGCATTGAGAGGTGGCACTGATTTTCAGTACTGATGGACACTGAGAGGTGGCACTGATACGCAGCCCTGTTGGGCACTGTTGGGGCTGCACTGATGGGCACTGTTGGGGCTGCACTGGTTTTCAGCACTAATGGGCACTGATAGGCAGCACTGATGGGCACTGATAGGCAGCACTGATGGGAACTGATAGGCAGCACTGATGGGAACTGAGAGGCGGCACTGATAGGGAGCACTGATTGGCAGAACTGATGGGCACCGATTGGCAGAACTGATGGGCACCGATTGGCAGAACTGATGGGCACCGATTGGCAGCACTGATGGGCACCGATTGGCAGCACTGATGGGCACCGATTGGCAGCACTGATGGGCACTGATTGGCAGCACTGATGGGCACTGATTGGCAGCACTGATGGGCACTGATAGGCAGCACTGATGGACACTGAGGTGGCACTGATACGCAGCCCTGTTGGGCACTGTTGGGGCTGCACTGATGGGCACTGATAGGTAGCACTGATGGGTACTGGGGCTGCACTGATGGGCACTGATATTCACTGATTGGCAGCACTGATGAGCACTAATAGGCAGTACTGATGGACACTGATAGGGAGCACTGATGGACACTGAGAGGTGACACTCATAGGTAGCACTGATGGCCACTGTTGGGGCTGCACTGATAGGCAGCACTGATGGGGCTGCACTGATGGGCACTGAGAGGCCGCACTGTTAGGGCAGCACTGATGAGCACTGATTGGCAGCACTGTTAAGGCTGCACTGATTATCAGTGTAGATGTCCGGTTATCAGCTCTCCTCTCTCCATACTGTCAGTGTGAGGAAAGAAATGCCGATAACCGGCTTGTGTTTACATCATGATCGGCTGTGATTGGTCCTTTCCCCCGATCTGTGATCAGCTGTGATTGGTCCTTTCCCCCGATCTGTGATCATCTGTGTCCAAAGGACAGAACGATCACAGCGCACGCTCGATGCACGCCGCAATGAACGCAGTTCTGGGAGGATGTCAATAGACGCCCTCCCAGAATTGGACGATCGCTTTGTACTAGTCATTCGGCTTGAGAGCGGTCGGTAAGTGGTTAAATAGAAAAAAGTTCAGAAACGTTTTGAAGACCCCCGTATATAAATTTACAATCAGTCCATGAAATCCTTCCCCACCCCCGGCACAGCACAGACCTGGTCCTCTCCCCGCCCCCCAGCCTATGATTGGACGCCAGGTGCTCACATTCCTCTTTTCTCATGTCAGCGAATTGCTTCTCAGCACACCTGATTGGCCCCTACGGCTGCCCAGCCAACTCCCAGTCTGAGCTCTGCTGTATGGGGGGATTGTAGGAGGCTGATACCCCCCTCCCCCCCGCTTATAAAAAATAAATTTTATTATTAATGAATGTTTATCTGCATTGATTGGAGTGTAATATTATTGGTATGTCTGCACACATATTGATTAAACATTTCAGAGAGCAGCCAATCATCAATCACAGTGGGAGCTGAATTCTGATTGGTTGCTGTGATTTATAATACACTGTGATGTATTGTTTTTTGTTGGGGCTCATCCTATGGGGGGAGGGGGAGGTGTCTCTGGAATATCGCAGTTCAGTTTTTGCACCATTAAAGATTTCATTCCTCCAACGAAGATCCAGAAAATCGCAGGAAACGCATTTCGCGGGAAGTCCTCTACTTGGAGGATCAGTGACGGTTGGTGACGGTTGGTGATTTTCCTGAATTGTCATAAAAGATTGGCAAATTTGGCACACGCCATTGTGATTAATAGGAAGGGGGGTTATTTATTACACACACATCAGTCCCTGGCCTCAGGAGCTTACACTCTAAGGTCACCATCTCACATACTACGGCCAATTATCCTACCAGCATGTCTTTGGCACCAAGGACCCCAGTGCTGCAAGGCAGGCGTACTACCCCCTGAGCCACCGTCATACCGCGATACAAGGAGCAGCAAACCCAAAAGAATGGGCCCAATCATAGAGACACCCAACAAATGGGCCCAATCATAGAGACACCCAACAAATGGGCCCAGTCCTAGAGACACCCAACAAATGGGCCCAGTCCTAGAGACACCCAACAAATGGGCCCAATCATAGAGACACCCAACAAATGGGCCCAATTATAGAGACACCCAACAAATGGGCCCAATCATAGAGACACCTAACAAATGGGCCCAGTCCTAGAGACACCCAACAAATGGGCCCAGTCCTAGAGACACCCAACAAATGGGCCCAATCATAGAGACACCCAACAAATGGGCCTAATTATAGAGACACCCAACAAATGGGCCCAATCATAGAGACACCCAACAAATGGGCCCAATTATAGAGACACCCAACAAATGGGCCCAATCATAGAGACACCCAACAAATGGGCCCAGTCCTAGAGACACCCAACAAATGGGCCCAGTCCTAGAGACACCCAACAAATGGGCCCAGTCATAGAGACACCCAACAAATGGGCCCAGTCATAGAGACACCCAACAAATGGGACCAATCATAGAAACGCCCAACAAATGGGCCCAATCATAGAGGCACCCAACAAATGGGACCAATCATAGAGGCACCCAACAAATGGGACCAATCATAGAGACCCCCAACAAATGGGCCCAATCATAGAGGCACCCAACAAATGGGACCAATCATAGAGACACCCAACAAATGGGCCCAATCATAGAGGCACCCAACAAATGTGACCAATTTATAGAGGCACCCAACAAATGGGCCCAGTCATAGAGACACCCAACAAATGGGCCCAATTATAGAGACACCCAACAAATCAGCCTAATTATAGAGACACCCAACAAATGGGCCCAATCATAGAGGCACCAAACAAATGGGACGAATCATAGAGACCCCCAACAAATGGGCCCAATCATAGAGGCACCCAACAAATGGGACCAATTTATAGAGGCACCCAACAAATGGGCCCAGTCATAGAGACACCCAACAAATGGGCCCAATTATAGAGACACCCAACAAATCGGCCTAATTATAGAGACACCCAACAAATGGGCCCAATCATAGAGATACCCAACAAATGGGCCCAATCATAGAGACACCCAACAAATGGGCCCAGTCATAGAGACACCCAACAAATGGGCCCAGTCATAGAGACACCCAACAAATGGGCCCAATTATAGAGACACCCAACAAATGGGCCCAGTCATAGAGACACCCAACAAATGGGCCCAATTATAGAGACACCCAACAAATGGGCCCAATTATAGAGACACCCAACAAATAGGCCCAATTATAGAGACACCCAACAAATGGGCCCAATTATAGAGACCCAACAAATGGGCCCAATCATAGAGACACCCAACAAATGGGCCCAGTCATAGAGACACCCAACAAATGGGCCCAGTCATAGAGACACCCAACAAATGGGCCCAATTATAGAGACACCCAACAAATGGGCCCAATTATAGAGACACCCAACAAATGGGTCCAATTATAGAGACACCCAACAAATGGGCCCAATTATAGAGACACCCAACAAATGGGCCTAATTATAGAGACACCCAACAAATGGGCCCAATCATAGAGATACCCAACAAATGGGCCCAATCATAGAGACACCCAACAAATGGGCCCAGTCATAGAGACACCCAACAAATGGGCCCAGTCATAGAGACACCCAACAAATGGGCCCAATTATAGAGACACCCAACAAATGGGCCCAGTCATAGAGACACCCAACAAATGGGCCCAGTCATAGAGACACCCAACAAATGGGCCCAATTATAGAGACACCCAACAAATAGGCCCAATTATAGAGACACCCAACAAATGGGCCCAATCATAGAGACACCCAACAAATGGGCCCAGTCATAGAGACACCCAACAAATGGGCCCAGTCATAGAGACACCCAACAAATGGGCCCAATTATAGAGACACCCAACAAATGGGCCCAATTATAGAGACACCCAACAAATGGGACCAATCATAGAGGCACCCAACAAATGGGACCAATCATAGAGACGCCCAACAAATGGGACCAATCATAGAGGCACCCAAAAAATGGGTCCAATCATAGAGATGATGGGGCAGATAGGGAGCCAGAATTTGGAACACACAGAGACTCCTCATAAAACTTGGTCACTAAATGTGTTTCAGTTGTTGGTTCACTTCTGATACTTTGATAAGAAACCTTCATGGAATCTTCCCATTAATCCAACCTTTGATGGTGAGTCTAAAATCTGCTTCCGGAGGCCACACTCCAGTAGATACCTCATTCCCGGCAGATCTTCAGACCGGTAGGAGGAGATGCCGTGTCTGGACACACAGCACACCAGTTTATTCTATTTCTTTTGTTTGACACAAAGTAGCTTTGGTTTATCTTGCACATTGTAGACAGAGACAACAAGTCCTCCTCTCAGCGCCATCGCTGGCTTTGTGTAATCTGTTATTGTTACTTCTCTGCCGAATAAAATCCCATCCATGGACTTCAGCTGCAGATAAATCATTCACACCAAGTCACTCATTAGACAGCCGGCCATGTTGTGCCGCTCTGCTGTACTGGAGGAAGGTGACAAATGAAATAACGTTTCCCCTTGAAATAGGAACAAAACTTTCTCCGATTGACAGTTTGCTGAGGAAACCAGCAAGAAGGAATGTGGTCAGGTGGAATACCATGGTCACAGTACATAAGCTGTGCAATACCAAGTCAGAGGAAAGCATGAGATTGTAGGAAAAAGAGGGGACAGAGCAGGCAGGAGATGAGGTGCCGAGACATAAAGAGACAGGCTGGGGTCCGAGCAGGCAGTCAGAGAGGTGCAGAGACATAAAGAGACAGGCTGGGGTCAGAGAGGGGCAGAATATAAAGAGACAGGCTGGGGTCCGAGCAGGCAGTCAGAGAGGTGCAGAATATAAAGAGACAGGCTGGGGTCTGAGCAGGCAGTCAGAGAGGTGCAGAATATAAAGAGACAGGCTGGGGTCCGAGCAGGCAGTCAGAGAGGTGCATAATATAAAGAGACAGGCTGGGGTCTGACCAGGCAGTCAGAGAGGTGCAGAATATAAAGAGACAGGCTGGGGTCCGAGCAGGCAGTCAGAGAGGTGCATAATATAAAGAGACAGGCTGGGGTCCGAGCAGGCAGTCAGAGAGGTGCATAATATAAAGAGACAAGCTCGGGTCCGAGCAGGCAGTCAGAGAGGTGCAGAATATAAAGAGACAGGCTGGGGTCCGAGCAGGCAGTCAGAGAGGTGCATAATATAAAGAGACAAGCTCGGGTCCGAGCAGGCAGTCAGAGAGGTGCAGAATATAAAGAGACAGGCTGGGGTTCGAGCAGGCAGTCAGAGAGGTGTAGAATATAAAGAGACAGGCTGGGGTCCGAGCAGGCAGTCAATGAGGTGCAGAGACATAAAGAGACAGGCTGGGGTCAGTGCAAGTAGACAAGGAGGTGCAGAGACCTATAGAGACAGGCTGGGGTCCAAGCAGGCAGTCAGCATGTTCAGTGATACAAAGAGACAGGCTTGGGTCTGATCAGGCAGCCAATATGATGCAGAGACCTATAGAGAAATGCTGGGGTCCGAGCAGGCAGGCAATGAGGTGCAGAGGTATAAAGAGACAGGCCAGGGTCAGAGCAGGCAGGCAATGAGATAAAGAGATATAAAGAGACAAGCTTGGGTCAGCAGGCAGGCAATGAGATAAAGAGATAGGCCAAGGTCTGAGTGGGCAGGCAATGAGATAAAGAGACAAGCTGGGGTCAGAGCAGGCAGGCAATGAGGCACAGAGACATAAAGAGACGATCCAGGGTCAGAGCAGGCAGGCAAGGATGTGCCAAGACATAAAAAGACAGGCTGGGGTCAGAGCATGTTGGCAGTTAGGTGCAGAGACATAAAAAGACAGGCAACGAGGTGCAGAGACAAAAAAAAAGACAGGTTGGGGTCAGAGAAGGCAGGCAATGAGATGAAGCAACATAAAGAGACAGACTGGGATCAGAGCAGGCAGACAATGAGATGCAGAGACATAAAGAGACACACTGGGGTCATCAACAGTATGACAGAAGTCCAAGTGAGGTCAGGAGTGGACAATCTAAGCAGGTAAAAGAAGTGGGGCTGGTAACATGAGGGCAAAGTAGTGGGTCACTCATGTCACAGGAGAAGCTGAAAGACAATCAGAATACCAACTAAGGGAGAATAATACAGATAACAAAAATACAAAATTTCCCAGGATAAGTGCACACTGTATGCTATATGGCTAAACATCTGTGAACACATGACCAGCACACCTAGGTGAACCTTCTAGACATTATATTCTAGAACCATGGCCAAAGGTATGGAGTTGACAACCCATGGCCGTTATTGTGAAGTATTCCCCTTTGTGGCTACAACATCCTCTCTTCTGGGAAGGTTTCCTAAAGGATTTTGGAGGGTGTCTGTGGGAGTTTGTGCCCATTTGTGAGGTCAGGTAGCAACATTGGATGAGAAGACCTGGCTCAAACGTTGGGCCACACATTGGGTGCCCAAAAAAAAAAAAAAAACCTGGCTCACAACTGGCCTTCCAATTCATCCCAAAGGTGTTCAGTAGGGGTGAGGTCAGGTGCAGGAAACTCGCGTACGCCTCCACACCAAACTGTCTTGTCTTTATGGAGCTATTCCAAACTGGTCAACCAGCGTCTTCATGGAGCTTATCCAAAATGGTCAACCCATGTCTTTATGAAGCTGGTCCAAACTGGTCAACCCAAGTCTTTATGAAGCTGGACCAAACTGGTCAACCCAAGTCTTTATGAAGCTGGACCAAACTGGTCAACCTAAGGCTTTATGAAGCTGGTCCAAACTGGTCAACCCAAGGCTTTATGAAGCTGGCCCAAACTGGTCAACCCAAGGCTTTATGAAGCTGGTCCAAACTGGTCAACCCAAGGCTTTATGAAGCTGGCCCAAACTGGTCAACCCAAGGCTTTATGAAGCTGGTCCAAACTGGTCAACCCAAGGCTTTATGAAGCTGGTCCAAACTGGTCAACCCAAGGCTTTATGAAGCTGGTCCAAACTGGTCAACCCAAGTCTTTATGAAGCTGGTCCAAACTGGTCAACCCAAGGCTTTATGAAGCTGGACCAAACTGGTCAACCTAAAGGCCCGTACACACGATTGGACTTTTTGACAACAAACATGCAAATTAGCTGTTTTTGACCAACATCCGACCGTGTGTACGATCCATCGGACCAACTTTTTCAGTTTTCATCTGACTTTTGTTGGCTGTGCGAACGGACCAACTTTCTGCCAACAAAAGTCCGATGGAGCAAAGTCCGACCGTGTGTACACAAAACCATCGGACTTTTGTACAAAGTACAAACACGCATGCTCAGAACCAGTGCAAAAGATCAGACAACAATATAGAAGTTGACCAAAGGTGGCGCTGGAGTATTCGAATGTCCTCTTTTGAAGTGTCGTCAGGACGTTGAAACGTCACTACGTTCATGTTTGTTGCCTAAAAAGTCTGACCGTGTGTATGCAATACCAACTTGGGGCCAAAAATCCACGGGAAAGTTGGTCCAAGGTCCGATCGTGTGTATGAGGCTTTAGGCTTTATGAAGCTGGTCCAAACTGGTCAACCCAAGGCTTTATGAAGCTGGTCCAAACTGGTCAACCCAAGGCTTTATGAAGCTGGTCCAAACTGGTCAACCCAAGGCTTTATGAAGCTGGTCCAAACTGGTCAACCCATGTCTTTATGAAGCTGGTCCAAACTGGTCAACCCAAGGCTTTATGAAGCTGGTCCAAACTGGTCAACCCATGTCTTTATGAAGCTGGTCCAAACTGGTCAACCCAAGGCTTTATGAAGCTGGTCCAAACTGGTCACTGGTTTATGGAGCTTGCTTTGTACACAGGGGAGGGGGGAGGCACAGAAAAGGGTCTTCACCAAACTGTAACCACAAGGCTGGAAGAGCACAATTGTCTGCAATGACTTTGTATGATGGAGGTTTACGCAGGATCCTTCACTGGAGTGGAGACACCTGACCCCCATCATCTGGAGGGGGGGGGGGTCTCATACGTTTGACCATACATGTAGGTGTGATGGTCAGGTGCCCACACACTTGTGTCCATATTGCATAAAAAGAACAAATACAGCACCATGTAAGAGAAAATAAGAGACTTTCCCGGCAAGCTTACAATCTAGAGACAGATCATCAGATACATTTTATTTCTTTTGCTTTGCCGCAGTTTCTGTTTTTTTTTTTTGTTACCAACCCAACATTGACACATTTGTATAGATATCAGTCTTTTGTGTAGACAGCAAGGTGGGAGCGTCCATAGTCTGTGAAAGGCAACCAAGTGGAAAGGTTTCTGTCTATTTCCTACCAAAAGAGAAAATCTCCGACAGACAAAAAAAAAAAGAAGACAAATAATGAGAAAACCGAATTCTTTCTATAGGAGGTCTCGCCTATGTAAACTGTGTTTCCTCTCCCTCTGTGTACACAATCGATGGTTGAATTGTATCTCGTGATTCCAAAGAGATGTTTTTGTAGCCTCAACCATTTAACGAGAGAAAACTGTTTACAGAAGTCAGAGAGTCCGTGTGGGAAATTGGAGACCTCCTGTGAGAAGATTCATTAAGTCTTCCTTTCCATGGAATTGTCCTTTCCAGGGTCAATTGTCCCTTTCCGAGACGGTGACATACTTCGTGTCTGCAAATAAACAAATGAGGGCTCAGGTGGGCCAATGATCTCCTAAACCAATGAGGGCTCAGGTGGGCCAATGATCTCCAAACAAATGACAGCTCAGGTGGGCCAATGATCTCCAAACAAATGACAGCTCAGGTGGGCCAAACAACAAAAATCAGTGATCTCCAAACAAATGACAGCTTAGGTGGGCCAATGATCTCCTAAACAAATGAGAGCTCAGATGGGCCAATGATCTCCAAACAAATGACAGCTCAGGTGGGCCAATGATCTCCAAAACAAATGAGGGCTCAGGTGGGCCAATGATCTCCTAAACAAATGAGGGCTCAGGTGGGCCAATGATCTCCTAAACAAATGACGGCTCAGGTGGGCCAATGATCTCCTAAAGAAATGAGGGCTCAGGTGGGCCAATGATCTCCAAACAAATGAGGGCTCAGGTGGGCCAATGATCTCCAAACAAATGAGGGCTCAGGTGGGCCAATGATCTCCTAAACAAATGAGGGCTCAGGTGGGCCAATGATCTCCAAACAAATGAGGGCTCAGGTGGGCCAATGATCTCCTAAACAAATGAGAGCTCAGGTGGGCCAATGATCTCCAAACATGACAGCTCAGGTGGGCCAATGATCTCCAAACAAATGAGGGCTCAGGTGGGCCAATTATCTCCAAACAAATGAGGGCTCAGGTGGGTCAATGATCTCCTAAACAAATGAGAGCTCACGTGGGCCAATGAGGGCTCAGGTGGGCCAATGATCTCCAAACAAATGAGGGCTCAGGTGGGCCAATGATCTCCAAACAAATGAGGGCTCAGGTGGGCCAATGATCTCCTAAACAAATGAGGGCTCAGGTGGGCCAATGATCTCCTAAACCAATGAGAGCTCAGGTGGGCCAATGATCTCCTAAACCAATGAGGGCTCAGGTGGGCCAATTATCTCCAAACAAATGAGGGCTCAGGTGGGTCAATGATCTCCTAAACAAATGAGAGCTCAGGTGGGCCAATGATCTCCTAAACAAATGAGAGCTCACGTGGGCCAATGATCTCCAAACAAATGAGGGCTCAGGTGGGCCAATGATCTCCTAAACAAATGAGGGCTCAGGTGGGCCAATGATCTCCTAAACAAATGAGGGCTCAGGTGGGCCAATGATCTCCTAAACAAATGAGGGCTCAGGTGGGTCAATGATCTCCTAAACAAATGAGGGCTCAGGTGGGCCAATGATCTCCTAAACAAATGAGGGCTCAGGTGGGCCAATGATCTCCTAAACAAATGAGGGCTCAGGTGGGCCAAACAACAAATCAATGATCTCCTAAACAAATGAGGGCTCAGGTGGGCCAATGATCTCCTAAACAAATGAGGGCTCAGGTGGGCCAATGATCTCCTAAACAAATGACAGCTTAGGTGGGTCAATGATCTCCTAAACAAATGAGAGCTCAGGTGGGTCAATGATCTCCTAAACAAATGACAGCTTAGGTGGGTCAATGATCTCCTAAACAAATGAGAGCTCAGGTGGGTCAAACAACAAATCAATGATCTCCTAAACAAATGAGAGCTCAGGTGGGCCAATGATCTCCTAAACCAATGAGGGCTCTGGTGGGCCAATGATCTCCTAAACAAATGACAGCTCAGGTGGGCCAATGATCTCCAAACAAATGAGGGTTCAGGTGGGCCAATGATCTCCAAACAAATGACAGCTCAGGTGGGCCAATGATCTCCAAACAAATGAGGGCTCAGGTGGGCCAATGATCTCCAAACAAATGACAGCTCAGGTGGGCCAATGATCTCCAAACAATTGAGGGCTCAGGTGGGCCAATGATCTCCTAAACCAATGAGAGCTCAGGTGGGCCAATGATCTCCAAACAAATGACAGCTTAGGTGGGCCAATGATCTCCAAACAATTGAGGGCTCAGGCGGGCCAATGATCTCCTAAACCAATGAGAGCTCAGGTGGGCCAATGATCTCCTAAACCAATGAGAGCTCAGGTGGGCCAATGATCTCCAAACAAATGAGAGCTCAGGTGGGCCAATGATCTCCTAAACCAATGAGAGCTCAGGTGGGCCAATGATCTCCAAACAAATGAGAGCTCAGGTGGGCCAATGATCTCCAAACAAATGAGAGCTCAGGTGGGTCAATGATCTCCTAAACCAATGAGAGCTCAGGTGGGCCAATGATCTCCAAACAAATGAGAGCTCAGGTGGGCCAATGATCTCCAAACAAATGAGAGCTCAGGTGGGTCAATGATCTCCTAAACCAATGAGAGCTCAGGTGGGCCAATGATCTCCAAACAAATGAGGGCTCAGGTGGGCCAATGATCTCCAAACAAATGAGAGCTCAGGTGGGCCAATGATCTCCAAACAAATGAGAGCTCAGGTGGGCCAATGATCTCCAAACAAATGAGAGCTCAGGTGGGTCAATGATCTCCTAAACCAATGAGAGCTCAGGTGGGCCAATGATCTCCAAACAAATGAGAGCTCAGGTGGGCCAATGATCTCCAAACCAATGAGAGCTCAGGTGGGCCAATGATCTCCAAACAAATGAGGGCTCAGGTGGGCCAATGATCTCCAAACAAATGAGAGCTCAGGTGGGCCAATGATCTCCAAACAAATGAGAGCTCAGGTGGGCCAATGATCTCCAAACAAATGACAGCTTAGGTGGGCCAATGATCTCCAAACAATTGAGGGCTCAGGTGGGTCAATGATCTCCTAAACAAATGACAGCTCAGGTGGGCCAATGATCTCCCAACCTTCAGGCGGCACGTTCTGCATGACGCGCTCAATGACCCCCTTATCTCCTTTTGGGTCTTTAGATCCCAATCCTGACCCAACACAAGGAGCTAATCCCTTCCACGTCCTGCTAAGAGCTCCGGGAATGTGGATGTGAAGGGACGGGATTCCATCGGGGGAAGTGGTGATACGCCCCGGAGATATCAGTGTCCTCCAATATTTGTTGTTCTGCTATAGAAGGGAGAAGGTCGGAATTCTTCGAGTCTTTGTCCGGCTCGCCTGAAAGACAATAATAAAAAGTAAAAAAGGAACAGCGAGCGCTCAACGGCGAACAAATTATCGAACAAAGAGCACCTGACAGGTGACCACCCTATCAAACAACGAGTCAAAAAAACAAAAAAAAAAAAATGAAATACTCAAAAAGTATGTTCTGGTCGGACCATATGTGTCAAAATACTAAAACTGGGGATCAAACCAATTTACAAAGAGATATTGATATACAAATAAAATAAGACATCAAAACGTGGCGGTCCATCATTATAGTCCAAATCTGAAGTCACCACAAAAAGTGGTTAGTACCCCCCAACTGTCAACCACAACGTTCATATTCAATCCATTGCAAAACCTCCACCACATTGCACTCACCAGCAGGGCCGCCGATAGGGGGTACCACCGGACCTCCTGTAGGGGGCCCGGACAGAAAGGGCAATTACAGAATAATACACTACAGTGCCGGGACAAGGTCACCTAGAGCCCAGGGGCAACATGCCAAACTGTGCCCCCCCCCCCAAGATGTGTGAGAATTATGTGTCAGCCAATCCCCCCCCCCAAAAATGGACACTAATCTGCATGAGCGAGCGGAGCCGATATTCCGAAATTCCGATATTCCGAAAGCCGCGTGTATTTTCGGCTATTTTCGGCTCCTCTCGCAGTTCCGCCCACCTCAATGGAGGTGGGCAGAACTGCGAGAGGAGCCGAAAATAGCCGAAAATACACGCGGCTTTCGGAATATCGGCTCCGTTCGCTCTCCCAAAAGGAAAAATCAGCGGGAGATCGGCGGGTATCGGCGTATAACACGCACCACGATTTCCCCCTGATTTTAAGGGGAAAAAAGTGCGTGTAATACGCCGATAAATACGGTACTTCTCACAGAACCGACAATCAGCAGACTAAAATTTACTGGTAACAGACGCCTGGTTACAATAGGCGATGAGCTGTGGAAAGCGTTCTCTATGGTCTTTCCCCTCCCTCCAGCGTCTCTATGGTCCCTCCCTCCTTCCTCTTTATCCAGGCCTACGGAATCTGATGACGAATAGGAATTGTGATGGAATTATGAGGGTTTGTCAGCCTGTTTTACTTTACCTCCTTCTACCCCCCCCCTCTAAGTCATACATGTCCCCCTCTCCCAGTACAAATGATTCCCCAACCCCCAGCCACTGACCCCTGAAATCCCCCCCTCCCAGTACAAATCTTGGCCCCCTCCATCCCCTAAATACCCCCAGCACAAATACCCCCCCCACAAAAAAATAACACCCCTCCCAGCACAAATCCCAGCAAACAAATCCACTGCAAATTTTCTGAAATTCCCCCTCCCAGTACAAATCTTGGCCCCCCCCCCCCCACCACTCCAAACCCCCCTCCTAGCACAAATTGCCCCAATCATCCCTACTAGCACAAATAACACCCCCCCCCCACAACACAAATACCCCTGAATCACTACTCCTAGCACCCCCCTCAAATATCCCCTCTTAGAACAATTATTTTCCTCTACTCCCCCCCCCCCCACAAAATGCCTCCTCCCAGCACAGTTACCCTCCCCCTCAATCTCCTTTGCGGTGCCCCCTCTCCTCATATGATACCACAGTGCCCAGGTCAGCCGCCCCCCCAAACCCTGCCCCCTGTCCCAGTCCTGATGCACTGTGTCTGTGTCTCTCCCTCCAGCAACTCTTAATATATACAATGTATACAGGAGGGGGCGGGGCTCTTATTATATCATTATATATACAGGAGGGGGCGGAGCTCTTATTATATCAGTATATATACAGGAGGGGGCGGAGCTCTTATTATATCATTATGTATACAATGTATACAGGAGGAGGGGGCAGAGCTCTTATTATATCATTATATATACAGGAGGGGGCGGAGCTCTTATTATATCATTATATATACAATGTATACAGGAGGGGCTCTTATTATATCATTATATATACAATGTATACAGGAGGGGCTTTTATTATATCATTATATATACAATGTATACAGGAGGGGGCGGGGCTCTTATTATATCATTATATACAATGTATACAGGAGGGGGCGGAGCTCTTATTATATCATTATATATACAATGTATACAGGCGGAGGGGGCGGGGCTCTTATTATATCATTATATATACAATGTATACAGGAGGGGCGGGGCTCTTATTATATCATTATATATACAATGTATACAGGAGGAGGGGGCGGAGCTCTTATATCATTATATATACAATGTATACAGGAGGGGGCGGAGCTCTTATATCATTATATATACAATGTATACAGGAGGGGGCGGAGCTCTTATTATATCATTATATATACAAGGTATACAGGAGGGGGAGGAGCTCTTATTATATCATTATATATACAATGTATACAGGAGGAGGGGGCGGGGCTCTTATTATATCATTATATATAGGAGGGGGCGGAGCTCTTATTATATCATTATATATATCAATATATAATGTATATACAATGTATATACAGGCGGAGGGGGCGGGGCTCTTATTATTATTATATATCATTATATATACAATGTATACAGGAGGAGGGGGCGGAGCTCTTATTATATCATTATATATACAATGTATACAGGAGGGGGAGGAGGAGGGGGCGGGGCTCTTATTATATCATTATATATACAATGTATACAGGAGGGGGGGGGGCGGGGGCTCTTATTATATCATTATATATACAGGAGGAGGGGGCGGAGCTCTTATTATATCATTATATATACAATGTATACAGGAGGGGGAGGAGCTCTTATTATATCATTATATATACAATGTATACAGGAGGGGGCGGGGCTCTTATTATATCATTATATATACAATGTATACAGGAGGGGGCGGAGCTCTTATTATGTCATTATATATACAATGTATACAGGAGGGGGCGGGGCTCTTATTATATCATTATATATACAATGTATACAGGAGGGGGCGGGGCTCTTATTATATCATTATATATACAATGTATACAGGAGGGGGCGGAGATCTTATTATATCATTATATATACAATGTATACAGGAGGGGGCGGGGCTCTTATATCATTATATATACAATGTATACAGGAGGGGGCGGGGCTCTTATTATATCATTATATATACAGGAGGAGGGGGCGGGGCTGGCTCCCTTTTGATTGGCTCCCCGGGGAGGTCCCGCCTCTCTCCTAGGCTCTGATTGGAGTGTGAGGTCGCAGCGCCCTCTAGCGGTGGCGGTGTACAATGTCCGGCTCTCCCAGAATGCTCCGCGTACTACATCCCCCACAATGCAGCGCGGTGGGCGGGACGGAAGTGGAGTTCGGAGCGATACAGGAAGTGAGAGGAGATCAGGAAGAGCCGGGAGACGGAGGAGGCTGGGTGAGGAGGGGCCCGGGGGGGTCAGGGAAGCCGGGCTGAGGGCAGAGGGGACCCCGGTGATCCTCTGACTGAGATCTACTAATACCCCGCCCCCAGCGATCCCCTCCAATCACACAACTCATTGTGTACAACTTCTCCCACCCCCATCACTTCCTGTCCCTGTGTCCCCACCACAGATCCCCCCATCACTTCCTGTCCCTGTGTCCCCACCACAGAGATCCCCCCTCACTTCCTGTCCCTGTGTCCCCACCGCAGAGATCCCCCTCACTTCCTGTCCCTGTGTCCCCACCGCAGAGATCCCCCCCCATCACTTCCTGTCCCTGTGTCCCCACCACAGAGATCCCCCATCACTTCCTGTCCCTGTGTCCCCACCACAGAGATCCCCCCATCACTTCCTGTCCCTGTGTCCCCACCACAGATCCCCCCATCACTTCCTGTCCCTGTGTCCCCACCACATAGACCCCCATCACTCCCTGTCCCTGTGTCCCCACCACAGAGATCCCCCCCATCACTTCCTGTCCCTGTGTCCCCACCACAGAGATCCCCCCCATCACTTCCTGTCCCTGTGTCCCCACCACAGAGATCCCCCCCATCACTTCCTGTCCCTGTGTCCCCACCACAGAGATCCCCCCCCATCACTTCCTGTCCCTGTGTCCCCACCACAGAGATCCCCCCCATCACTTCCTGTCCCTGTGTCCCCACCACAGAGATCCCCCCATCACTTCCTGTCCCTGTGTCCCCACCACAGAGATCCCCCCCATCACTTCCTGTCCCTGTGTCCCCACCACAGAGATCCCCCCCATCACTTCCTGTCCCTGTGTCCCCACCACAGAGATCCCCCCCATCACTTCCTGTCCCTGTGTCCCCACCACAGAGATCCCCCCCATCACTTCCTGTCCCTGTGTCCCCACCACAGAGATCCCCATCACTTCCTGTCCCTACCACAGAGATCCCCCCATCACTTCCTGTCCCTGTGTTCCCACCACAGAGATCCCCCCCATCACTTCCTGTCCCTGTGTCCCCACCACAGAGACCCCCATCACTTCCTGTCCCTGTGTCCCCAACACAGAGACCCCCATCACTTCCTGTCCCCACCACAGAGACCCCCATCACTTCCTGTCCCTGTGTCCCCACCACAGAGACCCCCTTTACTTCCTGTCCCTGTGTCCCCACCACAGAGACCCCCCATCACTTCCTGTCCCTGTGTCCCCGCCACAGAGATCCCCCTCACTTCCTGTCCCTGTGTCCCCACCACAGAGATCCCCCCCATCACTTCCTGTCCCTGTGTCCCCACCACAGAGATCCCCCATCACTTCCTGTCCCTGTGTCCCCACCACAGAGATCCCCCCCATCACTTCCTGTCCCTGTGTCCCCACCACAGATCCCCCCATCACTTCCTGTCCCTGTGTCCCCACCACAGAGATCCCCCCATCACTTCCTGTCCCTGTGTCCCCACCACAGAGATCCCCCCCCCATCACTTCCTGTCCCTGTGTCCCCACCACAGAGGTCCCCCCCATCACTTCCTGTCCCTGTGTCCCCACCACAGAGATCCCCCCCATCACTTCCTGTCCCTGTGTCCCCACCACAGAGATCCCCATCACTTCCTGTCCCTACCACAGAGATCCCCCCATCACTTCCTGTCCCTGTGTCCCCACCACAGAGATCCCCCCCATCACTTCCTGTCCCTGTGTCCCCCCCACCACAGAGATCCCCCCCCATCACTTCCTGTCCCTGTGTCCCCAACACAGAGACCCCCATCACTTCCTGTCCCCACCACAGAGATCCCCATCACTTCCTGTCCCTGTGTCCCCACCACAGAGACCCCCCATCACTTCCTGTCCCTGTGTCCCCACCACAGAGACCCCCCATCACTTCCTGTCCCTGTGTCCCCACCACAGAGATCCCCCATCACTTCCTGTCCCTGTGTCCCCACCACAGAGATCCCCCCATCACTTCCTGTCCCTGTGTCCCCAACACAGAGACCCCCATCACTTCCTGTCCCTGTGTCCCCACCACAGAGTTCCCCCCCATCACTTCCTGTCCCTGTGTCCCCACCACAGAGATCCCCCATCACTTCCTGTCCCTGTGTCCCCACCACAGAGATCCCCCCATCACTTCCTGTCCCTGTGTCCCCACCACAGAGAGCCCCCATCACTTCCTGTCCCTGTGTCCCCAACACAGAGACCCCCATCACTTCCTGTCCCTGTGTCCCCAACACAGAGACCCCCATCACTTCCTGTCCCTGTGTCCCCAACACAGAGACCCCCATCACTTCCTGTCCCTGTGTCCCCAACACAGAGACCCCCATCACTTCCTGTCCCCACCACAGAGACCCCCCTCACTTCCTGTCCCTGTGTCCCCACCACAGAGATTCCCCATCACTTCCTGTCCCTGTGTCCCCACCACAGAGATCCCCATCACTTCCTGTCCCTGTGTCCCCACCACAGAGATTCCCTCATCACTTCCTGTCCCTGTGTCCCCACCACAGAGATCCCTCATCACTTCCTGTCCCTGTGTCCCCACCACAGAGATCCCCCTCACTTCCTGTCCCTGTGTCCCCACCACAGAGATCCCCCCCATCACTTCCTGTCCCTGTGTCCCCACCACAGAGATCCCCCCCCCATCACTTCCTGTCCCTGTGTCCCCACCACAGAGATCCCCCCCCATCACTTCCTGTCCCTGTGTCCCCACCACAGAGATCCCCCCCATCACTTCCTGTCCCTGTGTCCCCACCACAGAGATCCCCCCATCACTTCCTGTCCCTGTGTCCCCACCACAGAGATCCCCCATCACTTCCTATCCCTGTGTCCCCCCCACCACAGAGATACCCCCCTCACTTCCTGTCCCTGTGTCCCCACCACAGAGATCCCCCCCCATCACTTCCTGTCCCTGTGTCCCCACCACAGAGATCCCCCCCCCATCACTTCCTGTCCCTGTGTCCCCACCACAGAGATCCCCCCCATCACTTCCTGTCCCTGTGTCCCCATCACTTCCTGTCCCTGTGTCCCCACCACAGAGATCCCCCCCATCACTTCCTGTCCCTGTGTCCCCACCACAGAGATCCCCCCCCATCACTTCCTGTCCCTGTGTCCCCACCACAGAGATCCCCCCCATCACTTCCTGTCCCTGTGTCCCCACCACAGAGATCCCCCTCACTTCCTGTCCCTGTGTCCCCACCACAGAGATCCCCCCCATCACTTCCTGTCCCTGTGTCCCCACCACAGAGATCCCCCATCACTTCCTGTCCCTGTGTCCCCACCACAGAGATCCCCCCATCACTTCCTGTCCCTGTGTCCCCACCACAGAGATCCCCCCATCACTTCCTGACCCTGTGTCCCCCCCACCACAGAGACCCCCCCCCCATCACTTCCTGTGTGGAATCCGGCGGGCGGGATGTGTGGAGTCCGGTGGCGGGCGGGCGGGATGTGTGGAGTCCGGCGGCGGGCGGGCGGGATGTGTGGAGTCCGGCGGTGGGCGGGCGGGATGTGTGGAGTCCGGCGGCGGGCGGGATGTGTGGAGTCCGGCGGCGGGCGGGCGGGATGTGTGGAGTCCGGCGGCGGGCGGGCGGGATGTGTGGAGTCCGGCGGCGGGCGGGCGGGATGTGTGGAGTCCGGCGGTGGGCGGGCGGGATGTGTGGAGTCCGGCGGGCGGGCGGGATGTGTGGAGTCCGGCGGGCGGGGGTGATGTGTGGAGTCCGGCGGCGGGCGGGCGGGCGTTATGTGTGGAGTCCGGCGGGCGGGCGGGCGGGATGTGTGGAGTCCGGCGGGCGGGCGGGATGTGTGGAGTCCGGCGGCGGGCGGGCGTTATGTGTGGAGTCCGGCGGGCGGGCGGGATGTGTGGAGTCCGGCGGGCGGGCGGGATGTGTGGAGTCCGGCGGCGGGCGGGCGGTATGTGTGGAGTCCGGCGGCGGGCGGGCGGGATGTGTGGAGTCCGGCGGCGGGCGGGCGGTATGTGTGGAGTCCGGCGGCGGGCGGGCGGTATGTGTGGAGTCCGGCGGCGGGCGGGCGGTATGTGTGGAGTCCGGCGGGCGGTATGTGTGGAGTCCGGCGGGCGGTATGTGTGGAGTCCGGCGGCGGGCGGGCGGTATGTGTGGAGTCCGGCGGCGGGCGGGCGGTATGTGTGGAGTCCGGCGGCGGGCGGTATGTGTGGAGTCCGGCGGGCGGTATGTGTGGAGTCCGGCGGCGGGCGGGCGGTATGTGTGGAGTCCGGCGGCGGGCGGGCGGTATGTGTGGAGTCCGGCGGCGGGCGGGCGGTATGTGTGGAGTCCGGCGGGCGGTATGTGTGGAGTCCGGCGGGCGGTATGTGTGGAGTCCGGCGGGCGGTATGTGTGGAGTCCGGCGGGCGGTATGTGTGGAGTCCGGCGGCGGGCGGTATGTGTGGAGTCCGGCGGGCGGTATGTGTGGAGTCCGGCGGGCGGTATGTGTGGAGTCCGGCGGCGGGCGGGCGGTATGTGTGGAGTCCGGCGGCGGGCGGGCGGTATGTGTGGAGTCCGGCGGCGGGCGGGCGGTATGTGTGGAGTCCGGCGGGCGGTATGTGTGGAGTCCGGCGGCGGGCGGGCGGTATGTGTGGAGTCCGGCGGCGGGCGGGCGGTATGTGTGGAGTCCGGCGGCGGGCGGGCGGTATGTGTGGAGTCCGGCGGGCGGTATGTGTGGAGTCCGGCGGCGGGCGGGCGGTATGTGTGGAGTCCGGCGGGCGGTATGTGTGGAGTCCGGCGGGCGGTATGTGTGGAGTCCGGCGGGCGGTATGTGTGGAGTCCGGCGGCGGGCGGGCGGGATGTGTGGAGTCCGGCGGCGGGCGGGCGGGATGTGTGGAGTCCGGCGGTGGGCGGGCGGGATGTGTGGAGTCCGGCGGGCGGGCGGGATGTGTGGAGTCCGGCGGGCGGGGGTGATGTGTGGAGTCCGGCGGCGGGCGGGCGGGCGTTATGTGTGGAGTCCGGCGGGCGGGCGGGCGGGATGTGTGGAGTCCGGCGGGCGGGCGGGATGTGTGGAGTCCGGCGGCGGGCGGGCGTTATGTGTGGAGTCCGGCGGGCGGGCGGGATGTGTGGAGTCCGGCGGGCGGGCGGGATGTGTGGAGTCCGGCGGCGGGCGGGCGGTATGTGTGGAGTCCGGCGGCGGGCGGGCGGGATGTGTGGAGTCCGGCGGCGGGCGGGCGGTATGTGTGGAGTCCGGCGGCGGGCGGGCGGTATGTGTGGAGTCCGGCGGCGGGCGGGCGGTATGTGTGGAGTCCGGCGGGCGGTATGTGTGGAGTCCGGCGGGCGGTATGTGTGGAGTCCGGCGGCGGGCGGGCGGTATGTGTGGAGTCCGGCGGCGGGCGGGCGGTATGTGTGGAGTCCGGCGGCGGGCGGTATGTGTGGAGTCCGGCGGGCGGTATGTGTGGAGTCCGGCGGCGGGCGGGCGGTATGTGTGGAGTCCGGCGGCGGGCGGGCGGTATGTGTGGAGTCCGGCGGCGGGCGGGCGGTATGTGTGGAGTCCGGCGGGCGGTATGTGTGGAGTCCGGCGGGCGGTATGTGTGGAGTCCGGCGGGCGGTATGTGTGGAGTCCGGCGGGCGGTATGTGTGGAGTCCGGCGGCGGGCGGTATGTGTGGAGTCCGGCGGGCGGTATGTGTGGAGTCCGGCGGGCGGTATGTGTGGAGTCCGGCGGCGGGCGGGCGGTATGTGTGGAGTCCGGCGGCGGGCGGGCGGTATGTGTGGAGTCCGGCGGCGGGCGGGCGGTATGTGTGGAGTCCGGCGGGCGGTATGTGTGGAGTCCGGCGGCGGGCGGGCGGTATGTGTGGAGTCCGGCGGCGGGCGGGCGGTATGTGTGGAGTCCGGCGGCGGGCGGGCGGTATGTGTGGAGTCCGGCGGGCGGTATGTGTGGAGTCCGGCGGCGGGCGGGCGGTATGTGTGGAGTCCGGCGGGCGGTATGTGTGGAGTCCGGCGGGCGGTATGTGTGGAGTCCGGCGGGCGGTATGTGTGGAGTCCGGCGGGCGGTATGTGTGGAGTCCGGTGGGCGGTATGTGTGGAGTCTGGTTCTGTGGGTCCCCGGAGTGCCGGGCTGTGGGGATCCATTGTATTTTAGGGATCCCTGGGAACTGGGTTGCCAGAAGTCCACCAGGCTCTGGATCAGTAGACGGCTCTTGGTCTCGGGTGACGTTACCTGTGGGGGTCTGGTCTTCTAGTGAGACGTTACATATTAACCAAACTGTTAAGGTGCCTTTGTGAGCCCCTCCCCCGTGTCCTCTGGTTACTTTGTATGGCTCTGGATTCTTGGTGGTAACGTTTTCTTCTCGTGGATCCCTCAGGTTGCCGGATGAAGGATGCAGACCATTAAGTGTGTTGTGGTCGGTGACGGAGCGGTTGGGAAGACTTGCCTTCTGATCAGTTACACCACCAATGCCTTCCCGGAGGAGTACATCCCCACCGTCTTCGACAATTACAGCGCCCAGATGACGGTGGACGGGCGAACGGTCAGCCTGAACTTATGGGACACGGCCGGTCAGGAGGAATATGACCGCCTGCGCACCTTGTCCTACCCTCAGACCAACGTCTTCATCATCTGCTTCTCCATCGGCAGCCCGTCTTCTCACGCCAACGTCAGACACAAGTGGCACCCGGAGGTCTCCCACCACTGCCCCAACGTGCCGGTCTTACTGGTGGGCACCAAGCGGGATCTCCGGAACGACGCAGAGACTATAAAGAAGCTGAAGGAGCAGAGCCTGGCCCCCACCACCCCCCAGCAGGGCTCCTCGCTGGCCAGGCAGATCGGGGCCGTCAAGTACATGGAGTGCTCCGCCCTGCACCAGGAAGGGGTGAGGGAAGTGTTCGCCGAGGCCGTCCGCGCCGTTCTTAATCCCGTGACCAAGAAAACCCCGAAGAAGTGCGTTCTGTTATAGGGGTGACCGATTCCTGAAGAAAATTTTGGGGGGAGGTTTTTTTTAGCACATGGTCTTGGGCGACGCCCCCTTTTATCCTCAGCTTGCACTATTGGCTCATGGTTTGGGTTGTACGGAGTCATGGCGCTTTATCGCTTTCCTGACATGGAACGCCAGAGACAAGGCCGCGGCGTGCCACAAGACTCCTCCCTCCTTGCTTCTACCGGCCTTGCACTTTGGACTGTCACGGTTCTTCTTTGTTTTGCTGCCACAGATTGGAAAGATGCTTTTTTTGGGGGGGGGGGGGGGGGATGGGGAGGGGGGGAGGGGAAAGAGTCTAATATTTTATACTACTTTTCTTACTTTACCACTATTCAAGCTTCACGGTGCAATGATCGCAGAGAGAACGCCAAACCTCAGACTCGGCTGAAATCCGGTAAAACACTGTTACCTGCGGAGAGGAGGGGCCGTCCTTCACCCTTCCGGGGGAGGAGCCTCCGTCTAGCCATAATACTCAGGGTTTAATATTTAACGGTTGCAAAAACAGACTTGCTTTGTTCAAATTACTATGCAGATCCCCTCGAGGGAAGCCGGGGACCCAAAGGAAGAAAAGAAACAGCAGCGCAATGGGCAGGACCAGGCCACTAAGTGCCGGGGCCGAGCCTTTGAAACGCGTCAGCCCGGTACAAAGAGCCTTAGAAACGCGTCAGCCAGGCCTGGCCCTAACTGTAATGGAGTATGATTGGATCCCCCTGTCCCCCCCCCCCCCCCCCCAAACAAGGACGACCACGGAGATCCAAATATCAAGCAGATCTAATGAGATCAATCTGTTATAGCTACTGCTTACCACACACCATATACTGACATTTTGGGATCCCGGGGGTAGTCCAGTCTGGGGGTGATCTTGGGATCCTGGGGGTAGTCCAGTCTTTGGGTGATCTTGGGATCCCGGGGGTAGTCCAGTCTTTGGGTGATTTTTGGAACTCGGGGTAGTCCACTCTTTGGGTGATCTTGGGATCCTGGGGGTAGTCCAGTCTTTGGGTGATCTTGGGATCCCGGGGGTAGTCCAGTCTTTGGGTGATCTTGGGATCCTGGGGGTAGTCCAGTCTGGGGGTGATCTTGGGATCCTGGGGGTAGTCCAGTCTTTGGGTGATCTTGGGATCCTGGGGGTAGTCCAGTCTGTGGGTGATCTTGGGATCCTGGGGGTAGTCCAGTCTGGGGGTGATCTTGGGATCCTGGGGGTAGTCCAGTCTGGGGGTGATCTTGGGATCCTGGGGGTAGTCCAGTCTTTGGGTGATCTTGGGATCCTGGGGGTAGTCCAGTCTGGGGGTGATCTTGGGATCCTGGGGGTAGTCCAGTCTGGGGGTGATCTTGGGATCCTGGGGGTAGTCCAGTCTGGGGGTGATCTTGGGATCCCGGGGGTAGTCCAGTCTTTGGGTGATCTTGGGATCCTGGGGGTAGTCCAGTCTTTGGGTGATCTTGGGATCCTGGGGGTAGTCCAGTCTTTGGGTGATCTTGGGATCCCGGGGGTAGTCCAGTCTTTGGGTGATCTTGGGATCCCGGGGGTAGTCCAGTCTTTGGGTGATCTTGGGATCCCGGGGGTAGTCCAGTCTTTGGGTGATCTTGGGATCCCGGGGGTAGTCCAGTCTTTGGGTGATCTTGGGATCCTGGGGGTAGTCCAGTCTTTGGGTGATCTTGGGATCCTGGGGGTAGTCCAGTCTTTGGGTGATCTTGGGATCCCGGGGGTATTCCAGTCTTTGGGTGATCTTGGGATCCCGGGGGTATTCCAGTCTTTGGGTGATCTTGGGATCCCGGGGGTAGTCCAGTCTTTGGGTGATCTTGGGATCCCGGGGGTAGTCCAGTCTGGGGGTGATTTTTGGATCCTGGGGGTAGTCCAGTCTGGAGGTGATCTTGGAATCCCAGGGGATAGTTTAGTTTTTGGGTGATCTTGGGATTCTGGGGGTGATTTTCAGATCCCGGGGTTAGTCCAGCCTGGGGGCAGTCTTGAAATCCTGGGGGTAGTTCAGTCTGGGGATGATCTTGGGATTCTGAGAGTAGTCCAGTCTGGGGGTGATCTCGGAATCTCTGGTGTTCCAGCCTGGGGGCAGTCTTGAATTCCCAAGGGTAGTTCAGTCTCAGGGCCGATCTTGGGATCCCCAGGGTAGTCCAGTCTGCGGGTGATCTTGGAATCTCGGGGGTATTCCAGTCTTGGGATCTCTTGGGTCGTCCAGCCTCGGGTGATCTTTGGATCCCTTGGGTCATTCAGTCTTGGGATTCTGGGGGTGATTGTCATGTCCCGGTGGTAGTCCAGTCTGGGGATGATCTTTGGATTCTGAGGGTATTCCAGTCTTGGGATCCCTTGGGTCGTCTAGTCTGGGGGTGATCTTTGGATCCCATGGGTCATCCCAGTCTTGGGATCCCTTTGGTAGTCCAGTCTGGGGATGATCTTTGGATTCTGAGGGTATTCCAGTCTTGGGATCCCTTGGGTCGTCTAGTCTGGGGGTGATCTTTGGATTCTGAGGGTATTCCAGTCTTGGGATACCTTGGGTCGTCCAGTCTGGGGGTGATCTTTTGGATCCCATGGGTCACCCCAGTCTTGTGATCCCGGGGGTAGTCCAGTCTTGGAAGGATCTTGGGATTCTGAGGGTGTTCCAGTTTGGGGTGGTCTTTGGATCCCTTGGGTAGTCCAGTCTTGGGATTCTGGGGGTGATTTTCATGTCCCAGGGGTAGTCCAGTCTTGGGATTCTGGGGGTGATTTTCATGTCCCGGGGGTAGTCCAGTCTTGGGGTGATCTTTGGATTCTGAGGGTATTCCAGTCTTTGGATCCCATGGGTCATCCCAGTCTTGGGATCCCTTTGGTAGTCCAGTCTTGGGATTCTGGGGGTGATTTTCATGTCCCAGGGGTAGTCCAGTCTTGGGGTGATCTTTTGGATTCTGAGGGTATTCAAGTCTTGTGATCCCGGGGGTAGTCCAGTCTTGGAAGGATCTTGGGATTCTGAGGGTGTTCCAGTTTGGGGTGGTCTTTGGATCCCTTGAGTAGTCCAGTCTTGGGATTCTGGGGGTGATTTTCATGTCCCAGGGGTCGTCCAGTCTGGGGGTGATCTTTGGATCCCATGGGTCATCCCAGTCTTGGGATCCCTTGGGTAGTCCAGTCTTGGGATTCTGGGGGTGATTTTCATGTCCCAGGGGTAGTCCAGTCTTGGGGTGATCTTGAAATCCCGGGGGTAATCCAGTATGGGGGTGATCTTGGGACACCAGAGGTAGTCCAGTCTGGGTGTCCCCATCATCTTTTTTTTCTTTTGCTGACCTTGTTTGATGGGCGGGTATATATGGATGGGGGATCCAATCATGCTTGGCTCTGGCGGAGGCTGGGATTGGCTGGAATGGATCAGCGTTTGGTCTTTACTCGCTGTGAAGAAATCTGTATTGGGAGAGTCCCGGCCGGTCACTGTGTTACACTTGGGTGGAAGTATTTAATTCCCCCCACCTACAGCTGTGGTTCCTCCCGCTGATCTCTGGTCCCTGCAGGACACAATACTGAGACAGAGGTTGTTGGGAGGAACCACTGTGGCCAGCGGGGGGGGGAGATATGCTATTGGAGCGCCGGAGCCAAAGTGGAACTAAACATCAATTCATCAGCTTCCCAAAAACGGTTACATTGAAGCCACGCCCTGAACAATGAACAGTTGCTTCTGCTCTCAGCTGAACCGTCAAGCTTTCAAATGGTCGTAACGGACCACATGTGCAGCACCATGGCAACAGTGGCTAAGATGGCGGCCTCCGGGGGCTGTAAAGGAGAGGAGGGTTTGGTTCCACTTTAGGTTTGATCTCCAGTTTTAGGATGCGGCTCTCTGTCATACGGAGGGGGGGGGGGGGGGGGGGTCCCTGAAGTGTAATAGGATGAGAGGGCCACAGGCTTTTAACGAGTATAAAGTGTTATTGATTTGGGTAAGAGATCAAATAAATAACTTGTTTCAGCGGATCGGGACTTCATCAGGGCTGGTGGTAACGGTCAACAGTCATTGTGGGACCTGATGAAGCCCTTGAAACGCGTTTTTTTTTTTTTTTTATTGTACCCAAAACAATACAACTTTTTATACTTGTTACAGGCCTGTGGCCCTCTTGGGTACCACCTGGAGGTGTCAGTGCGGGGGTGGGCAGGGTCAGCCCATCTCCCCCTGCTGGACAAGTGAGTAGAATGCTGTGACTACCCCCCCCCGAGAATGGACACCGCTGTGTGGGCTCCTCCCTCTCCACGAACGATGCCGTATTCTGCCTCCCGATATCCCAGAATGCTTTTCTTCCTTTTGGCCGGCTTCCCTTCACCTGGTGCTTAGCCGGCGCGCTTCTACAACCAGCAGAACGGGTGATGTGACCGCGCTGTCCGCTTCTCCCTCCCCCGCTCCAGACAAAGTGCCTGAGAACTCTGTGTTTGTCAGCGACTTTTTATAGCCGAATAAATTCCGCAGATGTAAAATTTTATGTATTTTATGAAAAAAACGAAACTCTGTATTCTGTAAATTCCTTTATTGTGTAATGACGGTAACTATGGTAATAACGGTAACTATGGTACTGGCCGACCCGCCTCTGTCCTCTTACCAAAGACCAAGCAGGAGAGCTGCCAGCAGAGGGTGGGACTACAGTGACCAGCATGCCCTGACAGATCTATGTCAGCGGGGGGGCTGTTAGGTGACACTCAGTGGGTGGGACTACAGTGACCAGCATGCCCTGACAGATCTATGTCAGCGGGGGGGCTGTTAGGTGACACTCAGTGGGTGGGACTACAGTGACCAGCATGCCCTGACTGAGATCTAATGTTGGCGGGGGATGGATAATATGGGGGGCTGATCACAGGTTCAGTGTCTCCTCGAATATCTTCTCCCATCGGACACAATTCTCTGTACAGTTATCATGTGGCCTTAAAGAGAACCTGTCACCAGCTTATAAAACTGCAGCCAACGGCCCAGAAAGACCAGAATTGGTCGCTTGCAATGTGCCTCTGAACTGACTACCCAGCAGGAGTCCATTTCCTGTTATGTCATGGCCCCTCCTCTTCTGGGAGTGTCTTATTACCATCTGTGCTGGCCAAGCTCCTTCCCACCGTACATATCATGGCCCCTCCTCTTCTGGGAGTGTCTTATTACCATCTGTGCTGGCCTAGTTCCTTCCCACCATACATATCATGGCCCCTCCTCTTCTGGGAGTGTCTTATTACTATCTGTGCTGGCCAAGTCCCTTCCCACCATACATATCATGGCCCCTCCTCTTCTGGGAGTGTCTAATTACCATCTGTGCTGGCCAAGCTCCTTCCCACCGTACATATCATGGCCCCTCAGCTTCTAGGAGTGTCTATTTCCCCCTCTGTGCTGTCCCAGCTCCTCTGCCCCTCCCCTCTATATGGCTGCCAGTGGAGAAGGGGAATACTATAGAACCCTGTGGCCCTTTTTGTTACTGGCTGTGCATCCTTTTACGGGCCATAATAATCAGTAGCTGTAATGTCAGTGACCTCTAGCAGTCTCGTGTTGCATGCCCCCAGTCTCTGAGCCCCCCCCCCCCCAATACCTCATAAATTGACTGCTATAGAGTGTCAGCTCCGGGGCGGCTGACATCACATCCAAGATGGCGGCACCCAGCAGCATTCTCAGGGCTTCTCCAGGTAGATGCAATACGTTCGATGTGCCTGAATGTCAGAGAGGAGATTGTTGGTGATGATTAAGGAGCAGCCTGACATGCTCTGTATCTTCAGGTATATTGTACACCTTCCCCCGACATTCTGGGGCTGTGCTGTGATTGGTGGGCCCTGCACCACGTATTGGAAGGGACTGTAGGTCAGGGGGGACTGTAGTGGTGATTGGTGGGGACTACACCATTTCTTAGAGGGGACTGTGGTTCATATGGGACTATGGTGGTAATCGGTGAGCACTATGGGTGAGCACGATGGTGGTGACCGGTGGGCACTATGGGTGACTGGTGAGCACTATGGGTGGGCATTATAGTGGCGACTGGTGAGCACGATGGTGGTGATCAGTGGGGACTGCACCACTTATTAGAAGGGTCGGTGGAGGTCTGACATTCCTGCACCGGTTTTGGATGAGCGGAAGATTTCCTGTAGACACGCTGACTGTCCCCGAGTCATAGTCCCGATATACGGCAGGTCTCTGGATTGGCACACCACGCTCCGGCTACGGGAGGAGACATTCGCTGTGCTCTCACCCAGGCCTGGTCATACAACTGAAAGGTCTATTTTTGTGATAGAACTAAATCTCTAATTCCATGGCATATCTTTTAGTTACATTCAATTAACATTTTATATTTATTTAAAGGAATCCTAATAAATGGTACTTTGGATACTGGACCGTCCTCCTTCGTGTGACTCCATCATTTCACGGTGTGCTGGGATTGAGGTGCCTCCATCATTTCATGGTGTGCTGGCATTGAGGTGCCTCCATCATTTCATGGTGTGAATGGGGCGGTGTGCTGGGTGTGAGGTGGCTCCGTCATTTCATGGTGTGAATGGGGCGGTGTGCTGGGATTGAGGTGGCTCCGTCATTTCATGGTGTGAATGGGGCGGTGTGCTGGGATTGAGGTGGCTCCGTCATTTCATGGTGCAAATGGGGCGGTGTGCTGGGATTGAGGTGGCTCCGTCATTTCATGGTGCAAATGGGGCGGTGTGCTGGGTGTGAGGTGGCTCCATCATTTCATGGTGCGAATGGGGCGGTGTGCTGGGATTGAGGTGGCTCCGTCATTTCATGGTGTGAATGGGACGGTGTGCCGAGATTGAGGTGGCTCCGTCATTTCATGGTGTGAATGGGGCGGTGTGCCGGGATTGAGGTGGCTCCGTCATTTCATGGTGCGAATGGGGCGGTGTGCTGGGATTGAGGTGGCTCCGTCATTTTATGGTGTGAATGGGGCGGTGTGCTGGGATTGAGGTGGCTCCGTCATTTCATGGTGTGAATGGGGCGGTGTGCTGGGATTGAGGTGGCTCCGTCATTTCATGGTGCAAATGGGGCGGTGTGCTGGGATTGAGGTGGCTCCGTCATTTCATGGTGCAAATGGGGCGGTGTGCTGGGTGTGAGGTGGCTCCATCATTTCATGGTGCGAATGGGGCGGTGTGCTGGGATTGAGGTGGCTCCGTCATTTCATGGTGTGAATGGGACGGTGTGCCGAGATTGAGGTGGCTCCGTCATTTCATGGTGTGAATGGGGCGGTGTGCCGGGATTGAGGTGGCTCCGTCATTTCATGGTGCGAATGGGGCGGTGTGCTGGGATTGAGGTGGCTCCGTCATTTCATGGTGTGAATGGGACGGTGTGCCGAGATTGAGGTGGCTCCGTCATTTCATGGTGTGAATGGGGCGGTGTGCCGGGATTGAGGTGGCTCCATCATTTCATGGTGCGAATGGGGCGGTGTGCTGGGATTGAGGTGGCTCCGTCATTTCATGGTGCGAATGGGGCGGTGTGCTGGGACTGAGGTGGCTCCGTCATTTAATGGGGCAGTGTGCTGGCTCAGTCATTTCATGGTGCGAATGGGACGGTGTGCTGGGATTGAGGTGGCTCCGTCATTTCATGGTGCGAATGGGGCGGTGTGCTGGGATTGAGGTGGCTCCGTCATTTTATGGTGTGAATGGGGCGGTGTGCTGGGATTGAGGTGGCTCCGTCATTTCATGGTGCGAATGGGGCGGTGTGCTGGGATTGAGGTGGCTCCGTCATTTCATGGTGCGAATGGGGCGGTGTGCTGGGATTGAGGTGGCTCAGTCATTTCATGGTGCGAATGGGACGGTGTGCTGGGATTGAGGTGGCTCCGTCATTTCATGGTGCGAATGGGGCGGTGTGCTGGGATTGAGGTGGCTCCGTCATTTTATGGTGTGAATGGGGCGGTGTGCTGGGATTGAGGTGGCTCCGTCATTTCATGGTGCGAATGGGGCGGTGTGCTGGGATTGAGGTGGCTCCGTCATTTCATGGTGCGAATGGGGCGGTGTGCTGGGATTGAGGTGGCTCCGTCATTTCATGGTGCGAATGGGGCGGTGTGCTGGGTGTGAGGTGGCTCCATCATTTCATGGTGCGAATGGGGCGGTGTGCTGGGATTGAGGTGGCTCCGTCATTTCATGGTGTGAATGGGACGGTGTGCCGAGATTGAGGTGGCTCCGTCATTTCATGGTGTGAATGGGGCGGTGTGCCGGGATTGAGGTGGCTCCATCATTTCATGGTGCGAATGGGGCGGTGTGCCGGGATTGAGGTGGCTCCATCATTTCATGGTGCGAATGGGGCGGTGTGCTGGGATTGAGGTGGCTCCGTCATTTTATGGTGTGAATGGGGCGGTGTGCTGGGACTGAGGTGGCTCCGTCATTTAATGGGGCAGTGTGCTGGCTCAGTCATTTCATGGTGCGAATGGGACGGTGTGCTGGGATTGAGGTGGCTCCGTCATTTCATGGTGCGAATGGGGCGGTGTGCTGGGATTGAGGTGGCTCCGTCATTTTATGGTGTGAATGGGGCGGTGTGCTGGGATTGAGGTGGCTCCGTCATTTCATGGTGCGAATGGGGCGGTGTGCTGGGATTGAGGTGGCTCCGTCATTTCATGGTGCGAATGGGGCGGTGTGCTGGGATTGAGGTGGCTCCGTCATTTCATGGTGCGAATGGGGCGGTGTGCTGGGATTGAGGTGGCTCCGTCATTTCATGGTGCAAATGGGGCGGTGTGCTGGGTGTGAGGTGGCTCCGTCATTTCATGGTGCGAATGGGGCGGTGTGCGGGGATTGAGGTGGCTCCGTCATTTCATGGTGTGAATGGGACGGTGTGCCGAGATTGAGGTGGCTCCGTCATTTCATGGTGTGAATGGGGCGGTGTGCCGGGATTGAGGTGGCTCCGTCATTTCATGGTGCGAATGGGGCGGTGTGCCGGGATTGAGGTGGCTCCATCATTTCATGGTGCGAATGGGGCGGTGTGCTGGGATTGAGGTGGCTCCGTCATTTCATGGTGCGAATGGGGCGGTGTGCTGGGACTGAGGTGGCTCCGTCATTTAATGGGGCAGTGTGCTGGCTCAGTCATTTCATGGTGCGAATGGGGCGGTGTGCTGGGATTGAGGTGGCTCCGTCATTTCATGGTGTGAATGGGGCGGTGTGCTGGGATTGAGGTGGCTCCGTCATTTCATGGTGTGAATGGGGCGGTGTGCTGGGATTGAGGTGGCTCCGTCATTTCATGGTGCGAATGGGGCGGTGTGCTGGGATTGAGGTGGCTCCGTCATTTAATGGTGCGAATGGGGCGGTGTGCTGGGATTGAGGAGGCTCCGTCATTTCATGGTGCGAATGGGGCGGTGTGCCGGGATTGAGGTAGCTCCGTCATTTCATGGTGCGAATGGGGCGGTGTGCTGGGATTGAGGTGGCTCCGTCATTTCATGGGGCGGTGTGCTGGGATTGAGGTGGCTCCGTCATTTCATGGTGCGAATGGGGCGGTGTGCTGGGATTGAGGTGGCTCCGTCATTTCATGGTGCGAATGGGGCGGTGTGCTGGGTGTGAGGTGGCTCCATCATTTCATGGTGTGAATGGGGCGGTGTGCTGGGATTGAGGTGGCTCCGTCATTTCATGGTGCGAATGGGGCGGTGTGCTGGGACTGAGGTGGCTCCGTCATTTAATGGGGCAGTGTGCTGGCTCAGTCATTTCATGGTGTGAATGGGGCGGTGTGCTGGGATTGAGGTGGCTCCGTCATTTCATGGTGTGAATGGGGCGGTGTGCCGGGATTGAGGTGGCTCCATCATTTCATGGTGTGAATGGGGCGGTGTGCTGGGATTGAGGTGGCTCCGTCATTTCATGGGGCGGTGTGCTGGGATTGAGGTGGCTCCATCATTTCATGGTGTGAATGGGGCGGTGTGCTGGGACTGAGGTGGCTCCGTCATTTCATGGTGCGAATGGGGCGGTGTGCCGGGATTGAGGTGGCTCCGTCATTTCATGGTGCGAATGGGGCGGTGTGCTGGGATTGAGGTGGCTCCGTCATTTCATGGTGCGAATGGGGCGGTGTGCTGGGACTGAGGTGGCTCCGTCATTTAATGGGGCAGTGTGCTGGCTCAGTCATTTCATGGTGCGAATGGGGCGGTGTGCTGGCTCAGTCATTTCATGGTGCGAATGGGGCGGTGTGCCGGGATTGAGGTGGCTCCGTCATTTCATGGTGTGAATGGGGCGGTGTGCCGGGATTGAGGTGGCTCCGTCATTTCATGGTGTGAATGGGGCGGTGTGCCGGGATTGAGATGGCTCCGTCATTTCATGGTGTGAATGGGGCGGTGTGTCGGGATTGAGGTGGCTCCGTCATTTCATGGTGTGAATGGGGCGGTGTGCCGGGATTGAGGTGGCTCCGTCATTTCATGGTGTGAATGGGGCGGTGTGCCGGGATTGAGGTGGCTCCGTCATTTCATGGTGTGAATGGGGCGGTGTGCCGGGATTGAGGTGGCTCCGTCATTTCATGGTGTGAATGGGGCGGTGTGCCGGGACTGAGGTGACTCCGTCATTTCATGGTGTGAATGGGGCGGTGTGCCGGGATTGAGGTGGCTCCGTCATTTCATGGTGTGAATGGGGCGGTGTGCCGGGATTGAGGTGGCTCCGTCATTTCATGGTGTGAATGGGGCGGTGTGCCGGGATTGAGGTGGCTCCGTCATTTCATGGTGTGATTGGGGCGGTGTGCCGGGATTGAGGTGGCTCCGTCATTTCATGGTGTGAATGGGGCGGTGTGCTGGGACTGAGGTGGCTCCGTCATTTCATGGTGTGAATGGGGCGGTGTGCCGGGACTGAGGTGGCTCCGTCATTTCATGGTGTGAATGGGGCGGTGTGCTGGGATTGAGGTGCCTCCATCATTTCATTGTGTGAATGGGGCGGTGTGCTGGGATTGAGGTGGCTCCGTCATTTCATGGTGAGAATGGGGCGGTGTGCTGGGATTGAGGTGGCTCCGTCATTTCATGGTGTGAATGGGGCGGTGTGCCGGGACTGAGGTGGCTCCGTCATTTCATGGTGTGAATGGGGCGGTGTGCCGGGATTGAGGTGGCTCCGTCATTTCATGGTGTGATTGGGGCGGTGTGCTGGGATTGAGGTGGCTCCGTCATTTCATAGTGTGATTGGGGTGGTGTGCTGGGATTGAGGTGGCTCCGTCATTTCATGGTGTGAATGGGGCGGTGTGCCGGGATTGAGGTGGCTCCGTCATTTCATGGTGTAATTGGGGTGGTGTGCTGGGATTGAGGTGGCTCCGTCATTTCATGGTGTGATTGGGGTGGTGTGCTGGGATTGAGGTGGCTCCGTCATTTCATGGTGTGAATGGGGCGGTGTGCTGGGATTGAGGTGGCTCCGTCATTTCATGGTGTGAATGGGGCGGTGTGCTGGGATTGAGGTGGCTCCGTCATTTCATGGTGTGAATGGGGCGGTGTGCTGGGATTGAGGTGGCTCCGTCATTTCATGGTGTGATTGGGGCGGTGTGCCGGGATTGAGGTGGCTCCGTCATTTCATGGTGTGATTGGGGCGGTGTGCCGGGATTGAGGTGGCTCCGTCATTTAATGGGGCGGTGTGCCGGGATTGAGGTGGCTCCGTCATTTCATGGTGTGAACGAGCTGCCAGGTAACCAGTATTTTCAGGAGTGAGTGAGCAGCAGCCGCCTCCAGGCTCCTCAGCTCAGGTTTATAAAGGGTCGGCTCTTGTCAGAGAAAATGAAAATGAAAAGGTAAATACACAGCTGGGTGTGTGGCAGAGCTGTGTGAATCTCAGGCCTGGATGGACAGAGATACAAATCCTTGGGCGGGTATCTGTGGATTAATCGTTTTGCTCCGAGTTGTTTTTATATCTATATGTGTGAGAACCGCCGGAGGGGCGCTCTGTTATCTCCCCCCTCCGGCTACCTCTCTAATGAGAAGATATACGGCTCTCCAGTCACCGCCTCCTTGTACAAGACGAACGTTCCAGAAATCGCTGACTCTACAGAATATTTCCCTCTATTGCTGTGAATGTGGCCCCCCAATAATCTCTGGAGTGACGGGTTCTCTTCATACCCCCCGGGCCCCCCTCATATACAGTGCTGTGAATAAGTATTTGCCCCCTTTCCTGATTTTGTATTTTTTTCTCACATTTATCCCACTTCAGTTTTACAGTAAATGATGTTTTTCATTTTATGAAGGGGAAAAAATCCGTCCAATCCTGCCCTGTGTGAGAAAGTAATTGCCCCCCCCCCAAACCTAATAACTGGGTGTGCCTCCCTTGGCGGCGATAATTGGCAATGGGTCTCACATCGCTGGGGAGGAATTTCGGCGCGCTTTTCTTTGCAGAATTGGTTTAATTCTGCCACATTGCTGAGTATTCCAGCATGAACGGCCTGTTTAACCCCTTCAATGCCGGGCATTTATACCCCCTTGCTGAGGCTGCACTGAAGGGGCCGGGCTGATGTGCACCGACGGGGCCACGCTGATGGGCACCGATGGAGTTTCGCTGATGGGCACCATCGGGGCCGTGCTGATGGGCACCGATGGGCTGATGTGCACCAACGGGGCCAGGCTGATGGGCACCGACGAAGCTCCCCTAATGGGCACCGATGGAGTTTCGCTGATGGGCTGATGTGCACCGACGGGGCCGCGCTGATGGGCACCGACGAAGCTCCCCTAATGGGCACCGACGGAGTTTTGCTGATGGGCACCGATGGGGCCGGGCTGATGGGCACAGATGGGGCTCCACTGATGTGCACCGACAGGGCCGCGCTGATGGGCACCGACGGGGCTCCGCTGATGAAAGGAAATGAAGATAACTGGCATTTGTTTACATGTAATCTGCTGTGATTGGTCACACCTGTTTACAAGGTAAAGGGGCTCCATCATTGGCTCTTTACCCTGATTGGTGATGCGCTGCATCCAAAGGAGGAATACACAAGCGGCACGTTCTGAAGGGCTTCATATGACATCCATTTAGAGTGGTAAAGCCCCCCCCCCCCCCCCAGCTGTCAATCTGCTATAGGCCGGGGCAGGAAGGTGTTAAGGTCATGCCACAGAATCTCAATAGGATTCCTTGATTCAACAGGTCTGGCAGTAATCGGGCCTGGGTGTGGCAAGTGAAATTTAATCCAGCTTTCCAAAAAATGCGGTTAGTCGCGATTTAGCAAGGGGGGGGGGCAATTACTTTTTCACATGGGGCCAGGCAGGTTTGAGCGGCTTCTTTCCCTTAATAAATGAAACCATCATATAAAAACTGCTATTTTGAATTTTCTCGTATTTTGTGTAATATTACAATTTGTTGGATGATCTGAATTATTGGTGTGAAAAATATGAAAAAAAATAAATAAATCAGAAAGGGGGCAAATACTTTTTCACAGCACTGTGTGTATATACAGTATATATATATATATATATATACACACACACAGTATATAGTGGGGAGGGGTGCTCCCTCCTCTAGCAGTATATATATATATATATATATATATATATATATATATATATAATATATATATATACACATACACACAGTATATAGCGGTGAGGGGTGCTCCCTCCTCTAGCAGTATATATATACACATACACACAGTATATACCGGTGAGGGGTGCTCCCTCCTCTAGCAGTATATATATATACACACACAGTATATAGCGGTGAGGGGTGCTCCCTCCTCTAGCAGTATATATATATATATATATACACACACACAGTATATAGCGGTGAGGGGTGCTCCCTCCTCTAGCAGTATATATATATACACAGTATATAGCGGCGAGGGGTGCTCCCTCCTCTAGCAGTATATATATATACACACACACAGTATATAGCGGCGAGGGGTGCTCCCTCCTCTAGCAGTATATATATATACACACACACAGTATATAGCGGCAAGGGGTGCTCCCTCCTCTAGCAGTATATATATATACACACACACAGTATATAGCGGCAAGGGGTGCTCCCTCCTCTAGCAGTATATATATATACACACACACAGTATATAGCGGCGAGGGGTGCTCCCTCCTCTAGCAGTATATATATATACACACACAGTATATAGCGGTGAGGGGTGGTCCCTCCTCTAGCAGTAGAATGTGACTGGAGATGTTGGCGGTACACAAGGCGTCTCGGAGACGAGTCTTCCGGGAAGATCATCGAACGATCGCATATTAATGAAGGTGGGAAAGTGACGTCCCTCCAAGCCGGAGAATATTCCATTCAAAGTCTTTTCAGGGAAGAATACAAAGAGCCCATTCGCCGCAGTGATCGGCCTGCGATGGCTTCCACACAGCGACCCCATTATCACTCCTCACTGTTTATTATAGGGGGACAATGACTGGACTGATAAGGATCTCATTGGCTGCTCCACTTCACAGAGATGTCAATATGGGGCCCTCAGCTGACATTTCTATCAGCCAATCACTATTCAGTATGTATATAGGAAGTGTGTGAGCTCAGCAGCAACTCTTCTGTGTGCGCCATGAACTGCATTCTGGGTGCAGGAGGTTCTGTATATTGGGTTCAGGAGACGGGTGCAGGAGGTTCTGTATATTGGGTTCAGGAGACGGGTGCAGGAGGTTCTGATATTGGGTTCAGGAGACGGGTGCAGGAGGTTCTGATATTGGGTTCAGGAGACGGGTGCAGGAGGTTCTGTATATTGGGTTCAGGAGACGGGTGCAGGAGGTTCTGTATATTGGGTTCAGGAGACAGGTACAGGAGGTTCTGTATATTGGGTTCAGGAGACGGGTGCAGGAGGTTCTGTATATTGGGTTCAGGAGACGGGTGCAGGAGGTTCTGTATATTGGGTTCAGGAGACGGGTGCAGGAGGTTCTGTATATTGGGTTCAGGAGACGGGTGCAGGAGGTTCTGTATATTGGGTTCAGGAGACGGGTGCAGGAGGTTCTGTATATTGGGTTCAGGAGACGGGTGCAGGAGGTTCTGTATATTGGGTTCAGGAGACGGGTGCAGGAGGTTCTGATATTGGGTTCCGGAGACGGGTTCAGGAGGTTCTGTATATTGGGTTCAGGAGGTTCTGATATTGGGTTCAGGAGAGGGTGCAGGAGGTTCTGATATTGGGTTCAGGAGGTTCTGTATATTGGGTTCAGGAGATGGGTGCAGGAGGTTTTGTATATTGGGTTCAGGAGACGGGTGCGGGAGGTTCTGATATTGGGTTCAGGAAATGGGTGCAGGAGGTTCTGTATATTGGGTTCAGGAGATGGGTGCAGAAGGTTCTGATATTGGGTTCAGGAGACGGGTGCAGGAGGTTCTGATATTGTGTTCAGGAGACGGGTGCAGGAGGTTCTGTATATTGGGTTCAGGAGACGGGTGCAGGAGGTTCTGATATTGGGTGCAGGAGGTTCTGATATTGGGTTCAGGAGACGGGTGCAGGAGGTTCTGTATATTGGGTTCAGGAGACGGGTGCTGGAGGTTCTGCACATTGGGTTCAGGAGACGGGTGCAGGAGGTTCTGTATATTGGGTTCAGGAGACGGGTGCAGGAGGTTCTGATATTGGGTTCAGGAGACGGGAGCAGGAGGTTCTGTATATTGGGTTCAGGAGGTTCTGATATTGGGTTCAGGAGACGGGTGCAGGAGGTTCTGTATATTGGGTTCAGGAGGTTCTGTATATTGGGTTCAGGAGACGGGTGCAGGAGGTTCTGTATATTGGGTTCAGGAGACGGGTGCAGGAGGTTCTGATATTGGGTTCAGGAGACGGGTGCAGGAGGTTCTGTATTTCGGGTTCAGGAGGTTCTGTATATTGGGTTCAGGAGACGGGTGCAGGAGGTTCTGTATATTGGGTTCAGGAGACGGGTGCAGGAGGTTCTGATATTGGGTTCAGGAGGTTCTGTATATTGGGTTCAGGAGACGGGTGCAGGAGGTTCTGTATATTGGGTTCAGGAGACGGGTGCAGGAGGTTCTGTATATTGGGTTCAGGAGACGGGTGCAGGAGGTTCTGTATATTGGGTTCAGGAGACGGGTGCAGGAGGTTCTGTATATTGGGTTCAGGAGACGGGTGCAGGAGGTTCTGTATATTGGGTTCAGAAGACGGGTGCAGGAGGTTCTGTATATTGGGTTCAGGAGATGGGTGCAGGAGGTTCTGTATATTGGGTTCAGGAGACGGGTGCAGGAGGTTCTGTATATTGGGTTCAGGAGACGGGTGCAGGAGGTTCTGATATTGGGTTCAGGAGACAGGTGCAGGAGGTTCTGATATTGGGTTCAGGAGACGGGTGCAGGAGGTTCTGATATTGTCTGCATGAGACGGGTTCAGGAGGTTCTGATATTGGGTTCAGGAGACGGGTGCAGGAGGTTCTGTATATTGGGTTCAGGAGACGGGTGCAGGAGGTTCTGATATTGGGTGCATGAGACGGGTGCAGGAGGTTCTGATATTGGGTTCAGGAGACGGGTTCAGGAGGTTCTGATATTGGGTTCAGGAGACGGGTGCAGGAGGTTCTGTATATTGGGTTCAGGAGACGGGTGCAGGAGGTTCTGTATATTGGGTTCAGGAGACGGGTGCAGGAGGTTCTGTATATTGGGTTCAGAAGACGGGTGCAGGAGGTTCTGTATATTGGGTTCAGAAGACGGGTGCAGGAGGTTCTGTATATTGGGTTCAGGAGATGGGTGCAGGAGGTTCTGTATATTGGGTTCAGGAGACGGGTGCAGGAGGTTCTGTATATTGGGTTCAGGAGACGGGTGCAGGAGGTTCTGATATTGGGTTCAGGAGACGGGTGCAGGAGGTTCTGATATTGGGTTCAGGAGACGGGTGCAGGAGGTTCTGATATTGGGTTCAGGAGACGGGTGCAGGAGGTTCTGATATTGTCTGCATGAGACGGGTTCAGGAGGTTCTGTATATTGGGTTCAGGAGACGGGTGCAGGAGGTTCTGTATATTGGGTTCAGGAGACGGGTGCGGGAGGTTCTGTATATTGGGTTCAGGAGACGGGTGCGGGAGGTTCTGTATATTGGGTTCAGGAGACGGGTGCAGGAGGTTCTTCACATTGGGTTCAGGAGACGGTGCAGGAGGTTCTGATATTGGGTTCAGGAGACGGGTGCAGGAGGTTCTGTATATTGGGTTCAGGAGACGGGTGCAGGAGGTTCTGATATTGGGTTCAGGAGACGGGTGCAGGAGGTTCTGTGTATTGGGTTCAGGAGACGGGTGCAGGAGGTTCTGATATTGGGTTCAGGAGACGGGTGCAGGAGGTTCTGCACATTGGGTTCAGGAGACGGGTGCAGGAGGTTCTGATATTGGGTTCAGGAGACGGGTGCAGAAGGTTCTGCACATTGGGTTCAGAAGACGGGTGCAGGAGGTTCTGATATTGGGTTCAGGAGACGGGTGCAGGAGGTTCTGTATATTGGGTTCAGGAGACGGGTGCAGGAGGTTCTGATATTGGGTTCAGGAGACGGGTGCAGGAGGTTCTGATATTGGGTTCAGGAGACGGGTGCAGGAGGTTCTGTATATTGGGTTCAGGAGACGGGTGCGGGAGTTTCTGTATATTGGGTTCAGGAGACGGGTGCGGGAGGTTCTGTATATTGGGTTCAGGAGACGGGTGCGGGAGGTTCTGCATATTGGGTTCAGGAGACGGGTGCGGGAGGTTCTGCACATTGGGTTCAGGAGACGGGTGCAGGAGGTTCTGATATTGGGTTCAGGAGACGGGTGCAGGAGGTTCTGATTTTGGGTTCAGGAGACGGGTGCAGGAGGTTCTGATATTGGGTTCAGGAGACGGGTGCAGGAGGTTCTGATATTGGGTTCAGGAGACGGGTGCAGGAGGTTCTGGTATTGGGTTCAGGAAATGGGTGCAGGAGGTTCTGATATTGGGTTCAGGAGACGGATGCAGGAGGTTCTGATATTGGGTTCAGGAGACGGGTGCAGGAGGTTCTGATATTGGGTTCAGGAGACGGGTGCAGGAGGTTCTGATATTGGGTTCAGGAGACGGGTGCAGGAGGTTCTGTATATTGGGTTCAGGAGACGGGTGCAGGAGGTTCTGTATATTGGGTTCAGGAGACGGGTGCAGGAGGTTCTGATATTGGGTTCAGGAGACGGGTGCAGGAGGTTCTGATATTGGGTTCAGGAGACGGGTGCAGGAGGTTCTGATATTGGGTTCAGGAGACGGGTGCAGGAGGTTCTGATATTGGGTTCAGGAGACGGGTGCAGGAGGTTCTGGTATTGGGTTCAGGAAATGGGTGCAGGAGGTTCTGTATATTGGGTTCAGGAGACGGATGCAGGAGGTTCTGATATTGGGTTCAGGAGACGGTGCAGGAGGTTCTGTGTATTGGGTGCAGGAGACGGGGGCTCCCCAAAGTCCTACAGCAGACAGTTCACGGATCCCCTGAAACGTGGCGGCAGCACTCCTGATCACCATTTCTCCAGAATTGTGCTGCGCTGCCATAAAGTGCATCCTGTGATTATATGAGATAAACCAAAAAAAGTTATATATTAAAGTGCACAAATATATATATAAATCCCCAAATCATATATAAACGCTAATAGAAAAAATCATATATATAATATACCCCGGAGGACGGTAAAGATCGGCAAACCTTTCACCAAGAACACAGACAGTCACAAGCAGCTTACCGGACCTCCACCCAACACGTTTCGTCCACATGGACGACGTCACGGGGCAACAGAGAGAATTTGGGGTCTACAGTATGAAATCTCTGCCTGAGACACTCATCCAGAACACAGCAAGTGAAGTTCTGCAGTGAAGACAGAGGAATAAATCCCCCAAGTGGGGAAATGGGGGTGACAACGCAGGAGCCTCTCTCTATCTCCCCTCCTCCTCTCTCCAGGGGCCCCTCTCTATCTCCCCTCCTCCTCTTCTATCTAGGGACCCCTCTCTATCCCTCCTCCTCCTCTCTGTAGGGGCCCCTCTCTATCTGCCCTCCCCCTCTCTCTAGGGGCCCCTCTCTATCTCCCCTCCTATCTCTAGGGGCCCCTCTCTATCTCCCCTCCTCCTCTCTCTAGGGGCCCCTCTCTATGTCCCCTCCTCCTCCTCTCTCTAGGGGCCCCTCTCTATCTGCCCCCCCCCCCTCTCTCTAGGGGCCCCTCTCTATCTGCCCTCCCCCTCTCTCTGCCCCTCTCTGTCTGCTCTCCTCCTCTCTCTAGGGGCCCCTCTCTATCTCCCCTCCCCCTCTCTCTAGGGGCCCCTCTCTATCTCCCCTCCTATCTCTAGGAGCCCCTCTCTATCTCCCCTCCTATCTCTAGGGGCCCCTCTCTATGTCCCCTCCTCCTCTCTCCAGGGGCCCCTCTCTATGTCCCCTCCTCCTCTCTCCAGGGGCCCCTCTCTATGTCCCCTCCTCCTCTCTCCAGGGGCCCCTCTCTATGTCCCCTCCTCCTCTCTCCAGGGGCCCCTCTCTATGTCCCCTCCTCCTCTCTCCAGGGGCCCCTCTCTATGTCCCCTCCTCCTCTCTCCAGGGGCCCCTCTCTATCTCTCTCCTCCTTCTCTCTCTAGGGGCCCCTCTCTATCTCCCCTCCTCTCTCCAGGGGCCCTCTCTATCCCTCCTCCTTTCTAGGGCCCCCATCTACCCTCCTCCTCTTTCTAGGGGCCCCTCTCTATCTCTCCTCCTCTCTCTAGGGGCCCCTCTCTATCTCTCCTCCTCTCTCTAGGGGCCCCTCTCTATCTCCCCTCCTCCTCTCTCTAGGGTCCTCTCTTCGTTTTTCCCTTCCGGTGTACATTGTCAGACGGTCCCTGGTCTCCCGGAAGCGGAAGTGTGTCCGTGCGCCGAGTTGCGGTTCCCCCGCTCGGTAGTTCCGGTGTGGGAGGTTCCGGTGGTGTCGGTCGGGGATGTCGGACTCGGAGAGTGATGATGAGAGGCCGTTCCCTCTGGCCGGGTTCCTGTTCGGGAATATTAATGAGGACGGACAGCTGGAGGATGACTGTGTGCTGGACAAGGTGAGAGCTTCCGGTCCGGGTGACCCCCCCCCCCCATATCACAATACAGAGTGCAGCAATGGGAGTGAGACCACCTTTTACAATCTATGACCCCCCCCCAGTGTCCCCATCCAGGAAAACATCCGGGGGGGGGGATATGAGGAGACCCCCTGATATGTGTCCACACTGCCCCCCCCCAGGACAGAGATCAGGGGGTCTCTTCATATCTCCCCCCCCCCCCGGATGTTCCTGGATGGGGACACTGGGGGGGGGGGGGTCATAGATTGTAAAAGGTGGTCTCACTCCCAGTGCTGCACTCTGTATTGTGATATGGGGGGGGGGGGTCTGTGTGGTGTATTGGTGACAATCAGATCTCACCATATAGAATAATATACACTGTATATAGAGGGGGGATAATATACACTGTATATAGAGAGGAGATGATATACACTGTATATAGAGAGGGGAGATGATATACACTGTATATAGAGAGGAGATAATATACACTGTATATAGAGAGGAGATGATATACACTGTATATAGAGAGGGGATGATATACACTGTATATAGAGAGGAGATGATATACACTGTCTATAGAGAGGAGATGATATACACTGTATATAGAGAGGAGATGATATACACTGTATATAGAGAGGAGATGATATACACTGTATATAGAGAGGGGAGATGATATACACTGTATATAGAGGGGAGATGATATACACTGTATATAGAGAGAGGATGATATACACTGTATATAGAGAGAGGATGATATACACTGTATATAGAGAGGAGATGATATACACTGTATATAGAGAGGGGAGATGATATACACTGTATATAGAGGGGAGATGATATACACTGTATATAGAGAGGAGATGATATACACTGTATATAGAGAGGGGATGATATACACTGTATATAGAGAGAGGATGATATACACTGTATATAGAGAGGGGATGATATACACTGTATATAGAGAGAGGATGATATACACTGTATATAGAGAGGGGATGATATACACTGTATATAGAGGGGAGATGATATACACTGTATATAGAGGGGAGATGATATACACTGTATATAGAGAGAGGATGATATACACTGTATATAGAGAGGGGATGATATACACTGTATATAGAGAGAGGATGATATACACTGTATATAGAGAGGAGATAATATACACTGTATATAGAGAGGAGATGATATACACTGTATATAGAGAGGAGATGATATACACTGTATATAGAGAGGAGATGATATACACTGTATATAGAGAGGGGATGATATACACTGTATATAGAGAGGGGATGATATACACTGTATATAGAGAGGGGATGATATACACTGTATATAGAGAGGGGATAATATACACTGTATATAGAGAGGGGATGATATACACTGTATATAGAGAGAGGATGATATACACTGTATATAGAGAGAGGATGATATACACTGTATATAGAGAGAGGAGATGATATACACTGTATATAGAGAGGAGATGATATACACTGTATATAGAGAGGAGATAATATACACTGTATATAGAGAGGAGATGATATACACTGTATATAGAGAGGAGATGATATACACTGTATATAGAGAGAGGAGATGATATACACTGTATATAGAGAGGAGATGATATACACTGTATATAGAGAGGAGATGATATACACTGTATATAGAGAGGAGATGATATACACTGTATATAGAGAGGAGATGATATACACTGTATATAGAGAGGGGATGATATACACTGTATATAGAGAGGGGATGATATACACTGTATATAGAGAGGGGATGATATACACTGTATATAGAGAGGAGATAATATACACTGTATATAGAGAGGGATGATATACACTGTATATAGAGAGGAGATGATATACACTGTATATAGAGGGGGGATAATATACACTGTATATAGAGAGGGGATGATATACACTGAATATAGAGAGGAGATGATATACACTGTATATAGAGAGGAGATGATATACACTGTATATAGAGAGGGGATGATATACACTGTATATAGAGAGGAGATGATATACACTGTATATAGAGAGGAGATAATATACACTGTATATAGAGAGGAGATGATATACACTGTATATAGAGAGGGGATGATATACACTGTATATAGAGAGGAGATGATATACACTGTATATAGAGAGGAGATGATATACACTGTATATAGAGAGGAGATAATATACACTGTATATAGAGAGGAGATAATATACACTGTATATAGAGAGGAGATGATATACACTGTCTATAGAGAGGAGATGATATACACTGTATATAGAGAGGGGAGATGATATACACTGTATATAGAGAGGGGATGATATACACTGTATATAGAGAGGAGATGATATACACTGTATATAGAGAGGAGATGATATACACTGTATATAGAGAGGGGATGATATACACTGTATATAGAGAGGGGATGATATACACTGTATATAGAGAGGAGATGATATACACTGTATATAGAGAGGGGATAATATACACTGTATATAGAGAGGGGATAATATACACTGTATATAGAGAGAGGAGATGATATACACTGTATATAGAGAGGAGATGATATACACTGTATATAGAGGGGATGATATACACTGTATATAGAGAGGGGAGATGATATACACTGTATATAGAGAGGAGATAATATACACTGTATATAGAGAGGGGATGATATACACTGTATATAGAGAGGAGATGATATACACTGTATATAGAGAGGAGATGATATACACTGTATATAGAGAGGAGATGATATACACTGTATATAGAGAGGGGATGATATACACTGTATATAGAGAGGGGATGATATACACTGTATATAGAGAGGAGATGATATACACTGTATATAGAGAGGGGAGATGATATACACTGTATATAGAGAGAGGATGATATACACTGTATATAGAGAGGGGATGATATACACTGTATATAGAGAGGAGATAATATACACTGTATATAGAGGGGAGATGATATACACTGTATATAGAGGGGAGATGATATACACTGTATATAGAGAGAGGATGATATACACTGTATATAGAGAGGAGATGATATACACTGTATATAGAGAGGAGATGATGTACACTGTATATAGAGAGGGGATGATATACACTGTATATAGAGGGGAGATGATATACACTGTATATAGAGAGAGGATGATATACACTGTATATAGAGAGGAGATGATATACACTGTATATAGAGAGGAGATGATATACACTGTATATAGAGAGGGGATGATATACACTGTATATAGAGAGGGATGATATACACTGTATATAGAGAGGAGATAATATACACTGTATATAGAGAGGAGATGATATACACTGTATATAGAGGGGAGATGATATACACTGTATATAGAGAGAGGATGATATACACTGTATATAGAGAGGAGATGATATACACTGTATATAGAGAGGAGATGATATACACTGTATATAGAGAGGGGATGATATACACTGTATATATAGAGAGGGGATGATATACACTGTATATAGAGAGAGGATGATATACACTGTATATAGAGAGGGGATGATATACACTGTATATAGAGAGAGGATGATATACACTGTATATAGAGAGGGGATAATATACACTGTATATAGAGAGGGGATGATATACACTGTATATAGAGAGGGGATGATATACACTGTATATAGAGAGGGGAGATGATATACACTGTATATAGAGAGGAGATAATATACACTGTATATAGAGGGGAGATGATATACACTGTATATAGAGGGGAGATGATATACACTGTATATAGAGAGAGGATGATATACACTGTATATAGAGAGGGGATAATATACACTGTATATAGAGAGGGGATGATATACACTGTATATAGAGAGAGGATGATATACACTGTATATAGAGAGGGGATGATATACACTGTATATAGAGAGAGGATGATATACACTGTATATAGAGAGGGGATAATATACACTGTATATAGAGAGGGGATGATATACACTGTATATAGAGAGGAGATGATATACACTGTATATAGAGAGGGGATGATATACACTGTATATAGAGAGAGGATGATATACACTGTATATAGAGAGGAGATGATATACACTGTATATAGAGAGAGGATGATATACACTGTATATAGAGAGGAGATGATATACACTGTATATAGAGAGAGGATGATATACACTGTATATAGAGAGAGGAGATGATATACACTGTATATAGAGAGGAGATGATATACACTGTATATAGAGAGGAGATGATATACACTGTATATAGAGAGGAGATGATATACACTGTATATAGAGAGGGGATGATATACACTGTATATAGAGAGGGGATGATATACACTGTATATAGAGAGGGGATGATATACACTGTATATAGAGAGGGATGATATACACTGTATATAGAGAGGGGATGATATACACTGTATATATAGAGAGGGGATAATATACACTGTATATAGAGAGGAGATGATATACACTGTATATAGAGAGGAGATGATATACACTGTATATAGAGAGAGGAGATGATATACACTGTATATAGAGAGGAGATGATATACACTGTATATAGAGAGGAGATAATATACACTGTATATAGAGAGGAGATGATATACACTGTATATAGAGAGGGGATGATATACACTGTATATAGAGAGGAGAGGATATACACTGTATATAGAGAGGGGATGATATACACTGTATATAGAGAGGGGATAATATACACTGTATATAGAGAGGGGATGATATACACTGTATATAGAGAGGAGATGATATACACTGTATATAGAGAGGAGATGATATACACTGTATATAGAGAGGGGATGATATACACTGTATATAGAGAGGGGATGATATACACTGTATATAGAGAGGGGATGATATACACTGTATATAGAGAGAGGAGATGATATACACTGTATATAGAGAGAGGAGATGATATACACTGTATATAGAGAGAGGATGATATACACTGTATATAGAGAGAGGAGATGATATACACTGTATATAGAGAGGAGATAATATACACTGTATATAGAGAGAGGAGATGATATACACTGTATATAGAGAGAGGAGATGATATACACTGTATATAGAGAGGAGATAATATACACTGTATATAGAGAGAGGAGATGATATACACTGTATATAGAGAGAGGAGATGATATACACTGTATATAGAGAGAGGATGATATACACTGTATATAGAGAGAGGAGATGATATACACTGTATATAGAGAGGAGATAATATACACTGTATATAGAGAGGAGATGATATACACTGTATATAGAGAGGAGATGATATACACTGTATATAGAGAGAGGATGATATACACTGTATATAGAGAGAGGAGATGATATACACTGTATATAGAGAGAGGAGATGATATACACTGTATATAGAGAGAGGAGATGATATACACTGTATATAGAGAGGAGATAATATACACTGTATATAGAGAGGAGATAATATACACTGTATATAGAGAGGAGATGATATACACTGTATATAGAGAGAGGAGATGATATACACTGTATATATAGAGGAGATGATATACACTGTATATAGAGAGGAGATGATATACACTGTATATAGAGAGGGGATGATATACACTGTATATAGAGAGAGGAGATGATATACACTGTATATAGAGAGGAGATGATATACACTGTATATAGAGAGGAGAGGATATACACTGTATATAGAGAGGATGATATACACTGTATATAGAGAGAGGAGATGATATACACTGTATATAGAGAGAGGAGATGATATACACTGTATATAGAGAGGAGATGATATACACTGTATATATAGAGGAGATGATATACACTGTATATAGAGAGGAGATAATATACACTGTATATAGAGAGGAGATGATATACACTGTATATAGAGAGGAGATGATATACACTGTATATAGAGAGAGGATGATATACACTGTATATAGAGAGGGGATAATATACACTGTATATAGAGAGAGGAGATGATATACACTGTATATAGAGAGAGGAGATGATATACACTGTATATAGAGAGAGGAGATGATATACACTGTATATAGAGAGGAGATGATATACACTGTATATAGAGAGAGGAGATGATATACACTGTATATAGAGAGGAGATGATATACACTGTATATAGAGAGGAGATAATATACACTGTATATAGAGAGGAGATAATATACACTGTATATAGAGAGGAGATAATATACACTGTATATAGAGAGGAGATGATATACACTGTATATAGAGAGGAGATAATATACACTGTATATAGAGAGGGGATGATATACACTGTATATAGAGAGGGGATAATATACACTGTATATAGAGAGGAGATGATATACACTGTATATAGAGAGGGGATGATATACACTGTATATAGAGAGGAGATGATATACACTGTATATAGAGAGGAGATGATATACACTGTATATAGAGAGGAGATGATATACACTGTATATAGAGGGGAGATGATATACACTGTATATAGAGAGGAGATGATATACACTGTATATAGAGAGGAGATGATATACACTGTATATAGAGAGGAGATGATATACACTGTATATAGAGAGGAGATGATATACACTGTATATAGAGAGGAGATGATATACACTGTATATAGAGAGGGGATGATATACACTGTATATAGAGAGGAGATGATATACACTGTATATAGAGAGGAGATGATATACACTGTATATAGAGAGGAGATGATATACACTGTATATAGAGAGGAGATGATATACACTGTATATAGAGAGGAGATGATATACACTGTATATAGAGAGGGGATGATATACACTGTATATAGAGAGGGGATGATATACACTGTATATAGAGAGGGGATGATATACACTGTATATAGAGAGGGGATGATATACACTGTATATAGAGAGGAGATGATATACACTGTATATAGAGAGGAGATGATATACACTGTATATAGAGAGGAGATGATATACACTGTATATAGAGAGGGGATGATATACACTGTATATAGAGAGAGGAGATGATATACACTGTATATAGAGAGAGGAGATGATATACACTGTATATATAGAGAGGGGATGATATACACTGTATATAGAGAGAGGAGATGATATACACTGTATATAGAGAGGAGATGATATACACTGTATATAGAGAGGAGATGAAATACACTGTATATAGAGAGGAGGAGATGATATACACTGTATATAGAGAGGGGATAATATACAATGTATATAGAGAGGGGATGATATACACTGTATATAGAGAGGAGATGATATACACTGTATATAGAGAGGGGATGATATACACTGTATATAGAGAGAGGATGATATACACTGTATATAGAGAGGAGATGATATACACTGTATATAGAGAGAGGATAATATACACTGTATATAGAGAGAGGAGATGATATACACTGTATATAGAGAGGAGATGATATACACTGTATATAGAGAGGAGATGATATACACTGTATATAGAGAGAGGATGATATACACTGTATATAGAGAGGGGATAATATACACTGTATATAGAGAGAGGAGATGATATACACTGTATATAGAGAGAGGAGATGATATACACTGTATATAGAGAGGAGATGATATACACTGTATATAGAGAGAGGAGATGATATACACTGTATATAGAGAGAGGAGATGATATACACTGTATATAGAGAGGAGATGATATACACTGTATATAGAGAGAGGAGATGATATACACTGTATATAGAGAGGAGATGATATACACTGTATATAGAGAGGAGATAATATACACTGTATATAGAGAGGAGATAATATACACTGTATATAGAGAGGAGATAATATACACTGTATATAGAGAGAGGATGATATACACTGTATATAGAGAGGGGATGATATACACTGTATATAGAGAGGGGATAATATACACTGTATATAGAGAGGAGATGATATACACTGTATATAGAGAGGGGATGATATACACTGTATATAGAGAGGAGATGATATACACTGTATATAGAGGGGAGATGATATACACTGTATATAGAGAGGAGATGATATACACTGTATATAGAGAGGAGATGATATACACTGTATATAGAGAGGAGATGATATACACTGTATATAGAGAGGAGATGATATACACTGTATATAGAGAGGAGATGATATACACTGTATATAGAGAGGGGATGATATACACTGTATATAGAGAGGGGATGATATACACTGTATATAGAGAGGGGATAATATACACTGTATATAGAGAGGAGATGATATACACTGTATATAGAGAGGAGAGGATATACACTGTATATAGAGAGGGGATGATATACACTGTATATAGAGAGGGGATAATATACACTGTATATAGAGAGGGGATGATATACACTGTATATAGAGAGAGGAGATGATATACACTGTATATAGAGAGAGGAGATGATATACACTGTATATAGAGAGAGGAGATGATATACACTGTATATAGAGAGAGGATGATATACACTGTATATAGAGAGAGGAGATGATATACACTGTATATAGAGAGGAGATAATATCCACTGTATATAGAGAGGAGATAATATACACTGTATATAGAGAGGAGATGATATACACTGTATATAGAGAGAGGATGATATACACTGTATATAGAGAGAGGAGATGATATACACTGTATATAGAGAGGAGATAATATACACTGTATATAGAGAGGAGATAATATACACTGTATATAGAGAGGAGATAATATACACTGTATATAGAGAGGAGATGATATACACTGTATATAGAGAGGAGATGATATACACTGTATATAGAGAGGAGATGATATACACTGTATATAGAGAGAGGATGATATACACTGTATATAGAGAGAGGAGATGATATACACTGTATATAGAGAGAGGAGATGATATACACTGTATATAGAGAGAGGAGATGATATACACTGTATATAGAGAGAGGAGATGATATACACTGTATATAGAGAGGAGATGATATACACTGTATATAGAGAGGAGATGATATACACTGTATATAGAGAGGAGATAATATACACTGTATATAGAGAGGAGATAATATACACTGTATATAGAGAGGAGATGATATACACTGTATATAGAGAGAGGAGATGATATACACTGTATATAGAGAGAGGATGATATACACTGTATATAGAGAGGAGATGATATACACTGTATATAGAGAGGGGATGATATACACTGTATATAGAGAGAGGAGATGATATACACTGTATATAGAGAGGAGAGGATATACACTGTATATAGAGAGGATGATATACACTGTATATAGAGAGAGGAGATGATATACACTGTATATAGAGAGAGGAGATGATATACACTGTATATAGAGAGAGGAGATGATATACACTGTATATAGAGAGAGGAGATGATATACACTGTATATAGAGAGAGGAGATGATATACACTGTATATAGAGAGAGGAGATGATATACACTGTATATAGAGAGAGGAGATGATATACACTGTATATAGAGAGAGGAGATGATATACACTGTATATAGAGAGGGGAGATGATATACACTGTATATAGAGAGAGGAGATGATATACACTGTATATAGAGAGGAGATGATATACACTGTATATAGAGAGAGGAGATGATATACACTGTATATAGAGAGGAGATGATATACACTGTATATAGAGAGGAGATGATATACACTGTATATAGAGAGGAGATAATATACACTGTATATAGAGAGGAGATAATATACACTGTATATAGAGAGGAGATAATATACACTGTATATAGAGAGGAGATGATATACACTGTATATAGAGAGAGGAGATGATATACACTGTATATAGAGAGGGGATGATATACACTGTATATAGAGAGGAGATAATATACACTGTATATAGAGAGGAGATGATATACACTGTATATAGAGAGGAGATGATATACACTGTATATAGAGAGGAGATGATATACACTGTATATAGAGAGGGGATGATATACACTGTATATAGAGAGGGGATGATATACACTGTATATAGAGAGAGGAGATGATATACACTGTATATAGAGAGGAGATGATATACACTGTATATAGAGAGGAGATGATATACACTGTATATAGAGAGAGGGGATAATATACACTGTATATAGAGAGGAGATGATATACACTGTATATAGAGAGAGGAGATGATATACACTGTATATAGAGAGAGGGGATAATATACACTGTATATAGAGAGGAGATGATATACACTGTATATAGAGAGAGGAGATGATATACACTGTATATAGAGAGGAGATGATATACACTGTATATAGAGAGAGGAGATGATATACACTGTATATAGAGAGGAGATGATATACACTGTATATAGAGAGGAGATGATATACACTGTATATAGAGAGGAGATAATATACACTGTATATAGAGAGGAGATAATATACACTGTATATAGAGAGGAGATAATATACACTGTATATAGAGAGGAGATGATATACACTGTATATAGAGAGGAGATAATATACACTGTATATAGAGAGGAGATGATATACACTGTATATAGAGAGGAGATAATATACACTGTATATAGAGAGGAGATGATATACACTGTATATAGAGAGGAGATAATATACACTGTATATAGAGAGGAGATGATATACACTGTATATAGAGAGGAGATAATATACACTGTATATAGAGAGGAGATGATATACACTGTATATAGAGAGGAGATAATATACACTGTATATAGAGAGGAGATGATATACACTGTATATAGAGAGGAGATGATATACACTGTATATAGAGAGGGGATGATATACACTGTATATAGAGAGAGGAGATGATATACACTGTATATAGAGAGGAGAGGATATACACTGTATATAGAGAGGAGATGATATACACTGTATATAGAGAGGAGATGATATACACTGTATATAGAGAGAGGGGATAATATACACTGTATATAGAGAGGAGATGATATACACTGTATATAGAGAGAGGGGATAATATACACTGTATATAGAGAGGAGATGATATACACTGTATATAGAGAGAGGAGATGATATACACTGTATATAGAGAGGAGATGATATACACTGTATATAGAGAGAGGAGATGATATACACTGTATATAGAGAGGAGATGATATACACTGTATATAGAGAGAGGAGATAATATACACTGTATATAGAGAGAGGAGATGATATACACTGTATATAGAGAGAGGATGATATACACTGTATATAGAGAGAGGAGATGATATACACTGTATATAGAGAGAGGAGATGATATACACTGTATATAGAGAGGAGATGATATACACTGTATATAGAGAGGAGATGATATACACTGTATATAGAGAGGAGATAATATACACTGTATATAGAGAGGGGATGATATACACTGTATATAGAGAGGAGATAATATACACTGTATATAGAGACGGAGGGAAATGTTTTGTATCAAAACCAGTATGACATCATCACATCCGTATATAATTTCTCCATCATCGCTATAAATACCCCTCCCCCCTCCATCATCACATACATTGGGGTATTTACTAGCACTCTCCAGTAGGGATGAGCTCCGGGGTGTTCTCACGCTCCACATGTAGATCCCGCCAGGAAGTCGGCACTGCGCTAATCACAGGCAGTGAGACATTGTCCCGATGCGCTGCTGCAGAGATCAGACAATGTCTCGCTGCCTGTGATTAGCGCAGTGCCGACTTCCTGGCGGGATCTACATGTGGAGCGTGAGAACACCCCGGAGCTCATCCCTACTGGAGAGTGCAGGATCTGGTGCAGCTCTGCATGACAGCCAATCAGCTTTTTTTTATTATTGGCTCCCATGCAGAGCAGCACCAGATTCTGCACTCTCCAGTGTTAGTAAATCCCCCCCCCCCCCCCCCCCCCCCCCCCCCCCCCCCCCCCCCCCAATGTGTATATACACACACTCCTACCATATCAGACAAAAGTAAGTACACCCCTCAGTGACATTCATGTGACAACACTGAAGAAATGACACTTGTGTACAGCTTGTATAACAGTGTAAATTTGCCGTCCCCTCAAAATAACTCAACACACAGCCATTAATGTCTAAACCGCTGGCAACAAAAGTCAGTACACCCCTAAGTGAAAATCTCCAAATTGGGCCCAAAGTGCCAATATTTTCCAGCACTGCCTTAACCCTCTTGGGCACGGAGGTCACCAGAGCTTCACAGGTTGTCACTGGAGTCCTCTTCCCCTCCTCCATGATGACATCACAGAGCTGGTGGATGTTGGAGACCTTGCGCTCCTCCACCTTCCGTTTGTGGATGTCCCACAGATGATCAATAGGGTTTAGGTCTGGAGACATGCTTGGCCAGTCCATCACCTTTACCCTCAGCTTCTTTAGCAAGGCAGTGGTGGTGTTGGAGGTGTGTTTGGGGTGGTGATCATGTTGGAATACTGCCCTGCGGCCCAGTCTCTGAAGGGAGGGGGTCATGCTCTGCTTCAGTATGTCACAGTACATGTTGGCATTCATGGTCCCCTCAATGATCTGTAGCCCCCCAGTGCCGGCAGCACTCATGCAGCCCCAGACCATGACACTCCCCCCACCATGACACTCCCCCCACCATGACACTCCCACCACCATGACACTCCCACCACCATGACACTCCCCCCACCATGACACTCCCCCCACCATGACACTCCCACCACCATGACACTCCCACCACCATGACACTCCCCCCACCATGCCTGACTGTAGACAAGACACACTTGTCTTTGTCCTCCTCACCTGGTTGCCCCCACACACGCCTGACACCATCTGACACCAAATACGTTTATCTTGGTCTCATCAGACCACAGGACGTGTCCTGTTATACCGCTGTATGGTCTTGGCCACCGTTCTGCAGCTCAGTTTCAGGGTCTTGGCGATCTTCTTATAGCCTCGGCCATCTTTATGTAGAGCAACAATTCTCTTTTTTCACATCCTCAGAGAGTTCTTTGCCATGAGGTGCCATGTTGTACTTCCAGTGACCAGTATGAGAGTGAGAGCGATAACACCAAATTTAACACACCTGCTCCCCATTCACACCTGAGACCTTGTAACACTAACGAGTCACATGACACCGGGGGAGGGAAAATGTCTAATCGGGCCCAATTTGGAGATTTTCACTTAGGGGGTGTACTGACTTTTGTTGCCAGCAGTTTAGACATTAATGGCTGTGTGTTATACAAGCTGTACACTCCCTACTTACATTGTAGACAAGTGTCATTTCTTCAGTGTTGTCACATGAATGTCACTGAGGGGTGTACTTACTTTTGTCAGATACTGTATGTGTAATAATATAATGTAAAGTCTAATACCAGTACTCCCCATTCATTATAATACCCCTCCCCCAGTACTGACACCTCCTGGGATCTCTCTGAGTCGGTGGCACAACCAATCACACACCGGTATTCCCCGGCACACTTCCATTCTATACCATCAACATTGTAACAACAATACAAACAATACTCATCTCTGACAATCCAATATCAGATGTCTGGAAATATCTCCTGTCATGGTGTGAGCGCTGCTTGTCTGCTGGCCGCCTCTTTCCACAACTTCCCGCACTCCCAGCATGCTTTGCAGCTTCTCCTCCATTTCTAAGCACTACATATCCCATGGTACCTTGCTGATTCTTGTACTGACTCCGCCTCTGGAAACTCCTCCCCTCAGTGGGCGGGCTCTGTGAAAGGTGTCACACAACAGTGACTCCGTGTCCCAGAATTCCAGGAAGGAGGTGTGTGAGGTCATCGCAGAGTAATAGTCTGGAGATGATTGGAGGATACACTTCATAGTGGAAGATATTCCCCCCTCCCCCTACCTGTATGATCTGTGCACTTCTCTATTCAATTCTCTCCGGTCTGGTCATGTGATCCCGCAGCTCCGGGGAGCCTGCAGGGGAGAGGAGGGAACACCTACAATGACTGGGCCATGGGAGCCTATGTGTGACGTCCTCCCTTGTATCTCCCTTGCACTCACCTCCATGTTCTTTCCTCTCTCAGGAGTCGAAGAAGCACCTGGCAGGGTTGGGGGCGCTGGGTCTGGGCAGTCTGATCACAGAGATCACCTCCAGTGTAGATGACACTGCGGAGACAGACGGGGACAGCCTGGACGATGATGGTAAGGAAGACTCCTCCCCCTCTGCACTGACCCCTCCCCTTCTGTATGTATATATGTATGTATGACGGGTAGGTGGGAGGAGATAGATGTGGGGTGTATGACGGGTAGGTGGGCGGAGGTGTATGACGGGTAGGTGGGCGGAGGTGTATGACGGGTAGGTGGGCAGTGTTGGATGTATGACGGGTAGGTGGGCGGAGGTGTATGACGGGTAGGTGGGCGGTGTTGGATGTATGACGGGTAGGTGGGCGGAGGTGTATGACGGGTAGGTGGGCGGTGTTGGATGTATGACGGGTAGGTGGGCGGTGTTGGATGTATGATGGGTAGGTGGGCGGAGGCGTATGACGGGTAGGTGGGCGGAGGTTTATCGCGGGTAGGTGGGCGGTGTTGGATGTATGTCGGGTAGGTGGGCGGAGGTGTATGACGGGTAGGTGGGCGGAGGTGTATCGCGGGTAGGTGGGCGGTGTTGGATGTATGACGGGTAGGTGGGCGGTGTTGGATGACGGGTAGGTGGGCGGAGGTGTATGGCGGGTAGGTGGGCGGTGTTGGATGTATGGCGGGTAGGTGGGCGGAGGTGTATGGCGGGTAGGTGGGCGGAGGTGTATGACGGGTAGGTGGGCGGAGGTGTATGACGGGTAGGTGGGCGGAGGTGTATGACGGGTAGGTGGGCGGTGTTGTATGGCGGGTAGGTGGGCGGAGGTGTATGGCGGGTAGGTGGGCGGTGTTGTATGACGGGTAGGTGGGCGGTGTTGTATGGCAGGTAGGTGGGCGGTGTTGTATGACGGGTAGGTGGGCGGTGTTGTATGACGGGTAGGTGGGCGGTGTTGTATGGCGGGTAATTGGGCGGAGGTGTATGGCAGGTAGGTGGGCGGTGTTGTATGACGGGTAGGTGGGCGGTGTTGTATGGCGGGTAGGTGGGCGGAGGTGTATGACGGGTAGGTGGGCGGTGTTGGATGTATGACGGGTAGGTGGGCGGAGGTGTATGGCAGGTAGGTGGGCGGTGTTGTATGACGGGTAGGTGGGCGGTGTTGTATGACGGGTAGGTGGGCGGTGTTGTATGACGGGTAGGTGGGCGGAGGTGTATGACGGGTAGGTGGGCGGTGTTCTATGGCGGGTAGGTGGGCGGAGGTATATGACGGGTAGGTGGGCGGAGGTGTATGACGGGTAGGTGGGCGGTGTTGGATGTATGACGGGTAGGTGGGAGGAGAAGGATGTGGGATGTATGACGGGTAGGTGGGCGGTGTTGGATGTATGACGGGTAGGTGGGCGGTGTTGGATGTATGACGGGTAGGTGGGCGGTGTTGGATGTATGACGGGTAGGTGGGCGGTGTTGGATGTATGACGGGTAGGTGGGCGGTGTTGGATGTATGACGGGTAGGTGGGCGGTGTTGGATGTATGACGGGTAGGTGGGCGGTGTTGTATGGCGGGTAATTGGGCGGAGGTGTATGGCAGGTAGGTGGGCGGTGTTGTATGACGGGTAGGTGGGCGGAGGCATATGACGGGTAGGTGGGCGGTGTTGGATGTATGACGGGTAGGTGGGCGGAGGTGTATGGCGGGTAGGTGGGCGGAGGTGTATGGCGGGTAGGTGGGCGGAGGTGTATGGCAGGTAGGTGGGCGGTGTTGTATGACGGGTAGGTGGGCGGTGTTGTATGACGGGTAGGTGGGCGGTGTTGTATGACGGGTAGGTGGGCGGTGTTGTATGACGGGTAGGTGGGCGGAGGTGTATGGCGGGTAGGTGGGCGGTGTTCTATGGCGGGTAGGTGGGCGGAGGTATATGACGGGTAGGTGGGCGGTGTTGTATGACGGGTAGGTGGGCGGAGGTGTATGACGGGTAGGTGGGCGGTGTTGGATGTATGACGGGTAGGTGGGCGGGTCCCAGTGATTGTCTCTCTCTTGTAGGGTGGGTGAAGAGCACGGATGACGCCATCGATTACTCGGACATCACTGAGGTGGCTGAAGATGAGTCTCGCAGGTACAGACAGGCCATGGGAAGCCTCAGCCTCTCCCGGAGATCAGGTAAGAGGTCACCATTGCTGCAGACACATGGCGGCGCCAAGTGCTGACTCCTCCCCCTGAAAATGCTACTCGCCTGGCTGCCGTTGGAATGGTTTGAGTCAGTGACTCGGGACAGCTCATGTGGGATCAGTGACTCGGGACAGCTCACGTGGGATCAGTGACTCGGGACAGCTCATGTGGGGTCAGTGACTCGGGACAGCTCACGTGGGATCAGTGACTCGGGACAGCTCATGTGGGGTCAGTGACTCGGGACAGCTCATGTGGGGTCAGTGACTCGGGACAGCTCATGTGGGATCAGTGACTCGGGACAGCTCATGTGGGATCAGTGACTCGGGACAGCTCATGTGGGATCAGTGACTCGGGACAGCTCATGTGGGGTCAGTGACTCGGGACAGCTCACGTGGGATCAGTGACTCGGGACAGCTCATGTGGGGTCAGTGACTCGGGACAGCTCATGTGGGATCAGTGACTCGGGACAGCTCATGTGGGATCAGTGACTCGGGACAGCTCATGTCGGATTAGTGACTCGGGACAGCTCATGTGGGGTCAGTGACTCGGGACAGCTCATGTGGGATCAGTGACTCGGGACAGCTCATGTGGGATCAGTGACTCGGCCAGCTCATGTGGGATCAGTGACTCGGGACAGCTCATGTGGGATCGGTGACTCGGGACAGCTCATGTGGGGTCGGTGACTCGGGACAGCTCATGTGGGATCAGTGACTCGGCCAGCTCATGTGGGATCAGTGACTCGGGACAGCTCATGTGGGATCAGTGACTCGGGACAGCTCATGTGGGATCAGTGACTCGGGACAGCTCATGTGGGATCAGTGACTCGGGACAGCTCATGTGGGTTCAGTGACTCGGGACAGCTCATGTGGGATCAGTGACTCGGGACAGCTCATGTGGGATCAGTGACTCGGGACAGCTCATGTGGGATCAGTGACTCGGCCAGCTCATGTGGGATCAGTGACTCGGGACAGCTCATGTGGGATCGGTGACTCGGGACAGCTCATGTGGGGTCGGTGACTCGGGGCAGCTCATGTGGGATCGGTGACTCGGGACAGCTCATGTGGGATCGGTGACTCGGGACAGCTCATGTGGGATCGGTGACTCGGGACAGCTCATGTGGGATCGGTGACTCGGGACAGCTCATGTGGGATCGGTGACTCGGGACAGCTCATGTGGGATCGGTGACTCGGGACAGCTCATGTGGGATCGGTGACTCGGGACAGCTCATGTGGGATCGGTGACTCGGGACAGCTCATGTGGGATCGGTGACTCGGGACAGCTCATGTGGGATCGGTGACTCGGGACAGCTCATGTGGGATCGGTGACTCGGGACAGCTCATGAGGGATCAGTGACTCGGCCAGCTCATGTGGGATCAGTGACTCGGCCAGCTCATGTGGGATCAGTGACTCGGGACAGCTCATGTGGGATCGGTGACTCGGGACAGCTCATGTGGGATCGGTGACTCGGGACAGCTCATGTGGGGTCGGTGACTCGGGGCAGCTCATGTGGGATCGGTGACTCGGGACAGCTCATGTGGGATCGGTGACTCGGGACAGCTCATGTGGGATCGGTGACTCGGGACAGCTCATGTGGGATCGGTGACTCGGGACAGCTCATGTGGGATCGGTGACTCGGGACAGCTCATGTGGGATCGGTGACTCGGGACAGCTCATGTGGGATCGGTGACTCGGGACAGCTCATGTGGGATCGGTGACTCGGGACAGCTCATGTGGGATCGGTGACTCGGGACAGCTCATGTGGGATCGGTGACTCGGGACAGCTCATGTGGGATCGGTGACTCGGGACAGCTCATGTGGGATCGGTGACTCGGCCAGCTCATGTGGGATCAGTGACTCGGCCAGCTCATGTGGGATCAGTGACTCGGGACAGCTCATGTGGGATCGGTGACTCGGGACAGCTCATGTGGGATCGGTGACTCGGGACAGCTCATGTGGGATCGGTGACTCGGGACAGCTCATGTGGGATCGGTGACTCGGGACAGCTCATGTGGGATCGGTGACTCGGGACAGCTCATGTGGGATCAGTGACTCGGGACAGCTCATGTGGGATCGGTGACTCGGGACAGCTCATGTGGGATCAGTGACTCGGGACAGCTCATGTGGGATCGGTGACTCGGGACAGCTCATGTGGGATCAGTGACTCGGGACCGCTCATGTGGGATCGGTGACTCGGGACAGCTCATGTGGGATCAGTGACTCGGCCAGCTCATGTGGGATCGGTGACTCGGGACAGCTCATGTGGGATCAGTGACTCGGGACAGCTCATGTGGGATCGGTGACTCGGGACAGCTCATGTGGGGTCAGCGACTCGGGACAGCTCATGTGGGATCAGCGACTCGGGACAGCTCATGTGGGGTCAGCGACTCGGGACAGCTCATGTGGGATCAGTGACTCGGGACAGCTCATGTGGGATCAGTGACTCGGGACAGCTCATGTGGGATCAGTGACTCGGGACAGCTCATGTGGGATCAGCGACTCGGGACAGCTCATGTGGGATCAGCGACTCGGGACAGCTCATGTGGGATCAGCGACTCGGGACAGCTCATGTGGGATCAGTGACTCGGGACAGCTCATGTGGGATCGGTGACTCGGGACAGCTCATGTGGGATCAGTGACTCGGGACAGCTCATGTGGGATCGGTGACTCGGGACAGCTCATGTGGGATCAGTGACTCGGGACCGCTCATGTGGGATCAGTGACTCGGGACCGCTCATGTGGGATCAGTGACTCGGCCAGCTCATGTGGGATCGGTGACTCGGGACAGCTCATGTGGGATCAGTGACTCGGGACAGCTCATGTGGGATCAGTGACTCGGGACAGCTCATGTGGGATCAGTGACTCGGGACAGCTCATGTGGGGTCAGTGACTCGGGACAGCTCATGTGGGATCGGTGACTCGGGACAGCTCATGTGGGATCAGTGACTCGGGACAGCTCATGTGGGATCAGTGACTCGGCCAGCTCATGTGGGATCAGTGACTCGGCCAGTGGGCATTTTCAGGGGTAGGACAGCAATGGCCCCGCCCCTTCATGTCTCCTGTGATATTTTTAGCAGACTTTGTTTTTCCTTCTCTTTTCCTCTCAGATCTCCATGTGGAGTGTAAATTGTCCTTCCAGAGTGTCTGACCTCCGGCGTCATTCAGCTCTTTACTCTCTGGGTGTTGTGAATGGCTGTAGCCCCCCAAGGGGGTGATGTCATAATGCCAGTAGCAGAGCCTCCCCTCCCCCATCAGTGACATCTTTGTTATTTTATACGTGTTCCCCCGGAGTGGTGGGGCGTCTTGATGACATGTTAAGGGCCACTGATAAGGCTGTACAGCGTGCCCTCCTGTGCCGGGTCCGGGCCCCATCAGTTCATTCACAGGGGCCCGGGAGTAAGGGGGGCCTCAGGCGTGTTCGCACACTCCACGTGTAGATCCCGCCAGGAAGTCGGCGCTGCTCTAATCACAGGCAGTGAGATATTGCCCCGATGTGCCGCTGCAGAGATTGGGAAAAGCCGAGCCAGTGAGGGAGCGGGGAGGCAGTGACGGAGTGTCGGGGGGGGGGGGAGCAGTGACGGAGTGTCGGGGGGGGGGAGCGGGAAGCAGTGTCGGGGGGGAGCGGGGAGCAGTGTCGGGGGGGGGGGGGGGACCCTCGTGTGCCCGCCTCTGTCAGCAAGACATACGGAGGGAGGGCGGGTTGTGCAACATGTGACTCGCTGAGCGCCGGGGGCAGGAAGACGGGGCAGGTACTGTGTACACGGAGGACGGATCAGAGAGCGAGGGAGGAGGGACTGGAGGAGGGGCCTGCTTTACAGACATGCCAGGGGAGCCCCGCCGTAGGGTGAGTGTGGCCCTGCAGGGACCCGCTGTTCCGTTCAGCCACCACCTGCCCCTGTTTGCCCCGGCTCTCCCCTTCCATCGGGTCGGGTTGGCGGCCCACAAAGCAGGAGGAAGAACTTCTGTTTCTCCCTCCTCTCCGTGACAACTGAAGCTGTGGAACACTTCCAGGTTCGGTTCTGCATTTACCTGACTGGTACCAACCAGGCAAGCAGCCAATCAAAGGGATCCGTTGCCTTGGAGGGTGGGGGAGGGATCAGGGGTCTAATAATCCCCAGATCTCCATAAAGAGGACCTGTCACTGCCCAATAAGGATGAGCTCCGGGGTGTTTGCATGGTCCACGTGCAGAGCCCGCCAGGAAGTCGGCGCTGCGCTAATCACAGGCAGAGAGACATTTCCCCGATGTGCGGCTGCAGAGATCAGACAATGTCTCGCTGCCTGTGATTAGCGCAGCGCCGACTTCCTGGCGGGATCTGCACGTGGACCATGCCAACCCCCCGGAGCTCATCCCTACTGCCCAAAGTATCACCAGCGATGATCGATATCACTTGAGGTCAAAGCTGCATTTCTTTTGAGGTTGGGGGTCAGGGGTCAGGTGTGGGCGGAGTCTGGGGCCCCATCAGGTCACAGCGGCCCTGGACATGCCTGTCAGTCTCCTCACACAGCCAGGCCCCGGTAGAGAAGGAAGCGGCCCCGCCCCCCGCGGTCATGTGACCTCATGTGCACTTGGTTATTATTGGATGCATTTCTGTCACACGGAATGATTTGTATCTTGTGGTCTCTGTGATTGTAGATGATGATGATGACGATTACGATGCGGATTGTGAAGACATCGATTCCAAGCTCATGCCCCCTCCCCCACCTCCACCTGTATCCAGCAAGAAGGATGAAGACAAAGGACCGCCATCCACAGGTAAGTGAGCGGGAGACAGCCGGGGGCATCTATTTCACTACAGACTGAAAACTCTGCAGTACTTACCTGTCCTTCAATAGTCTGAGAACAGAAAACTCTGCAGTACTTACCTGTCCTTCAATAGACTGAGAACAGAAAACTCTGCAGTACTTACCTGTCCTTCAATAGTCTGAGAACAGAAAACTCTGCAGTACTTACCTGTCCTTCAATAGTCTGAAAACACCAAAACACTGCAGTACTTACCTGTCCTTCAATAGACTGAAAACAGAGGAAAACTCTGCAGTACTTACCTGTCCTTCAATAGACTGAGAACAGAGGAAAGCTCTGCAGTACTTACCTGTCCTTCAATAGACTGAGAACAGAGGAAAGCTCTGCAGTACTTACCTGTCCTTCAATAGACTGAGAACAGAGGAAAGCTCTGCAGTACTTACCTGTCCTTCAATAGTCAGATGTCCCTCGCCGGCATCTTCTATCCGGCTACTTCCAGGTTCTGCGACCTTCTTGATTGGCTGGCACAGGATGACACGGGATGAGTAGAGTCATCCCTGCACACAGGCGCTGTGCCGGCAGGCACACTTATGCCGCTCTCTGTACACTCAGAAGAGGGCGGTGAGATGGCGGGTCAGTTTCTTGTCTGCATTACTCCAGGACTAATCATTTTCATTCCGTGTACATTGTTTTCCATCTCCAAACCCAGATGGAGGGGGTGTGGTCTCTGGTCCCCAAACGCGTTGCCTCTAGTCTTGTAAGCTGTCATAGATTGGAATAAATCTGGATGACTGGTGACCTGGCACCCCCTCCTCCTAGTGTACATGTGATGAGCACCTTCCTCCTGTAGGGGGAGCTGTATGAACACATCTGTGAATGATTATGATATATACTGGACCTTTTTCTTTCAGCCTCTGAGGACGGAGATGGAATCATATTGCCGTCAATCATCGCCCCGTCATCGGCTAATGTGGACAAGGTGGACTTCAGCAGTTCTTCGGATTCGGAATCTGAGATCGGACCTCAGGAACGGGGGAAGGGCGATGGCAAGGAGCGGGCGCTGACCTTACCTCTGGCTGGAATAATGCAGAGAGACGCCACCAAACTACTGCCCAACGTGACCGAGCTTTTCCCCGAGTTCAGACCTGGAAAGGTACGAGCCGCTCCGCGAGGGTTGTCCCTGGAGAGTTGTGATCATTCCCTCCTCCCCCTCCTCCTATACCCTGCTCCGTGTCAGAACTTACACAGGGGGGTCCTCCGCACATCATTGTGTTCAGGCTTTGCGATGGACCGCTGGGGCTCTAGGGCTGCATTATGTTATGAATGGAGCGGGGGAAGGGTTAGGCTGGCATGTAACCACAGACAGTGTTGACAGCGGAATCCCTCCCACCAAACCATTGTATTCTGGGGGTGGGGGTGGGGGGGCTGCCGTCCCTGCCAGGAGAAGACTCTGATTATTGCTACCAGCCGCTAGCGATAATCGCATGCAAAATCCAGCTGGCTGGTTGTACCCAAGTTGTTTCTGCTGAACAGGCTCAGATTCTATGGCCGGCCTTAGACGCTCTGTCAGTGATTGGGATATTGTCTCCATATACACAGGTCAGGGGCGTACATATAGGGGTCACTATTGTGACCCAGCCTGTGCAGCCCCTCCCAGTATGCCTGACTAGGAGGGCGGCGGGGGCAGCAGCATGTAGAGCAGGAGGCTCAAACTGGCTGCCCTCCAGCTGTTGTACAACTACAAGTCCCATCATGCCTCTGCCTGTGGGAGTCATGCTTGTAGTTGTCAGCCTTGCAATGCCTCATGGAACTTGTAAGTTTGCAACAACTGGAGGGCCACCAGTCTGAGACCCCCTGATGTAGAGGAACCGATCCCTCCATGCAGCCGCTTGCAGCTTCCCCTCCTCTCACTCCCATCCCTCCCATTCAGCAGCTGCAGGAGGGAAATGGAGGGGATCAATTCCTCCACATGCAGCTCCCGCTGCCTCCCTATCCCCGTATTCCTGCCCCCGGGCCACAGTATCCTTCCCTCTGCCCCCCCCCCCCTACCCACAGTGCTGCCTACTTTCCCCTCCCCACCTCCCGCTGCCTCCCTATCCCTGTATTCCTTCCCCCGGGGCCACAGTGTCCTTTCCTGCCCCCACCGCGCTGCCTACCTTCCCCCTCCCGCTGCCTCCCTATCCCCGTATTCCTGCCCCCAGGGCCACAGTATCCTTCCCTCTGCCCCCCCCCCCCACCCACAGTGCTGCCTACTTTCCCCTCCCCAACTCCCGCTGCCTCCCTATCCCCGTATTCCTGCCCCCAGGGCCACAGTGTCCTGCCCTGCCCCCCCCCCCCCAGCGCTGGCTACTTTACCCCTCCCACCTCCAGCTGCCTCCCTATCCCTGTATTCCAGCCCCCGGGGCCACAGTGTCCTTGTCTGCCCCCACCCACAGCGCTGCCTACTTCCCCCCTCCCCCACCTCCCGCTGCCTCCCTAACCCTGCCCCTTTCTCCACAGTGTCCTTCCCTGCCCCTTTCTCCACAGTGTCCTTCCCTGCCCCCTTCTCCACAGTGCTGCCTACTTTCCTCCTCCCACCTCCTGCTGGCTGCTGCGGGGGGGATCTGTCAGGATGGAGAGCGGGGAAGGGGCCGGTAAATGTGGAATTTACCGGCCCCTTCCTTGTCCTTATGAATCGAGTCGGTTATCCGTTTTTTATTTATTTTTGTTAACTGTTTCCTGTGCCTCAGTTGGTGAAGGAAGGGGAATCCTCTGTACAGAGCTCTTCCTGTTCATTCTGTACAGCTGAGCTGCAGAGATGGTGATTGAGGGCTGTCTCCTTTCTCTGTCTCAAAGGTAAAACATCAGGGGGTCTGTTTAGACCCCCGTTATCTCACCAATGCCTCTCCACGGGGGTCCTAAAAAATATGTAAAAATTCATAAAAAATATATAATGGAAAAAAATAATACAACAAAAATAAAAAACACAACTGACACCAGTGATGGAAGTACCGGGGTTACAAAGGTCGCACTTGCCCCAAGATGGCAGGAAGGTGGTCCCCACTGCGGGACCGTAATAAAGAGTCCCATGATGGGAGTAAAGGGCCCCCGGGATCAGTGGGAGGGCCAGGGGGGCCCTAAAGGTTCTTATTATGCCTCTGACACAGGTCACATGTTCTGTATTTCTCACGTACTGTTGAATCTCTCGGCAGGTCTTGCGATTTCTCCGGCTGTTTGGCCCCGGTAAGAACGTGCTGTCGGTTTGGCGCAGCGCTCGCAGGAAGAGGAGGAAGAAGCATCGGGAGCAGACGCAGGAGCCGCAGATCAAAGAAGACGGAGAAGAAGCCGAGGCAGCGATAGAGAAGAAATCCTGCTGGGAGTATGAATATGCACCACCTCCGCCCCCTGAGCAGTGCCTCTCCGATGATGAGGTGAGGATCTCAGGAACCCGTGTGATGGAACCCCCTCCCACCCTGCAACCAGTGACCCCATCCCAGTCCCTGATAGAAGGGACGGCCTTGGTGTGAGGGATGGGGGCGGGGTGTGCCCTCCCACACCACAGATGAACCTCACCCGGGACTTGTGTGGGCGTGGCACCCAGGATTAGTGTCACATGGTGGCACATATGGTACCTGCTCTATGCGGGTGTCATTGCCCTCGGGATTTTTTCATTCCTTGTAATAAAAGTGATTCCTCTGGATCAACTGTGGATATAGAATTGGGTATATTGGATTGTAGGATATTTTTATTTATTTTTTAATGGTTGAACTGGACGGACGTGTCTTTTTTCAACCTGACTAACTATGTAACATATACATTTTTAAAGGGACAGTGTAAAAAAATAAATTTAAAGCGCCCCATCCCTCCGCGCTCACGCGCAGAAGTGAACGCCTACGTAAGACGCACACACATATGTAAAGGGTGTTCACACCACACATGTGAGGTATCACCACGAACGTTATAGCAAGAGCGATCATTTTAATGCTAGACCTCCTCTGTAACTCTAAGAACCCTTTCACACCGAGGGCGTTTTGCAGGCGCTATAGCGTTAGAAATAGCGCCTGCAATCCGCCCTCAAGCTGCTGCTCCATTGTCTGCAGTGTGAAAGCCCGAGGGCAGGGCGTCACAAAAAATCCTGCCAGCAGCTTCTTTAGAGCGGTGAACTCGCCGCTCCTCCAGCGCCGCTCTCCATTGAAATCAATGGGGCAGTGCTGTAATACCGCCGGCAAAACGCCGCTATTGCAGCGTTTTGACGGGGGTTTTAACCCCTTCTCGGCCGCTAACGGGGGTGAAAGCGCCCGCTAGCGGCCGAAATGCACCGCAAATCCGATTGTTAAAGGCAGCTAAAAATAGTGGCGTCTTTCCGCCGACGCTATGGGCGGTGTGGTGTGAAAGGGGTCTAAGTGGTAACTTGTAAACATTTTTAAAGTGTTGCCTATGGAGATTATTTAGTGTTGCTGTTTTTTTTTACCATTCAACAAGCGTGTGCAGCTTTAAAGTGTGACACGTTTGGTATCTATTTACACGACGTAAAAAAAAAAAACGTAATGTTTTTTTACAAAAAAATTGGGGTAAATATTTTTTTTTATTAAAGTAATTTTCTACAAAAAAATACTGATATAAACTTGTAAACAAAAAGTGCCAAAAAAGTCCGGGTCTTCAAGTGGATAAAGAATGCTGGTTTGCAACATGTAAAAAAATGAAAAAAAATTTGGAAGCAATATTTGACAAATAAAATGAGGGTGAAGGGAAATGTCATTCCAGTAAAGAGGGTTTATTACCCCCCGGGGCGTGTTACGGCGAGGTTGATGTGTTTGATCTAAATGATGTCCTTCCTGCAGATCACCATGATGGCTCCCGTGGAGTCCAAGTTCTCTCAGTCCACCGGGGACACGGACAAGGTGGCGGACACCAAGCCGAGGATCGCTGAATGGCGCTACGGCCCGGCACAGCTGTGGTACGATATGCTGGGAGTGTCGGAGGATGGCAGCGGGTTCGACTACGGCTTTAGGCTGAAGGATGAAAATGAGGAGGAGGAGGAAATGGATGTGGCAGAAAAGGAGACGGAAAAGGAGACCGAAATGGAGACAGAAAAGGTAATAGTGATATATGTACAGGCCACTGATGCTGTGCCCGTCATATTCTCTGCCCCTGCTGGCCACAATCCGGCCCTCCTAAAGTCTGAAGGTCAATAAAGTGGCCCTTTGTTTGAAAAGTTTGGAGACCCCTGTCCTAGAGCATCCAACTACTTCAAAGAGTCCAAATTGTAAATGATCCTTCAGTTTGAAATCCCCCCCAAGTCCTATATGTACATATTTCCCATGTAGTCTACCATCTTGGACCCACTTTATTCATCTAATTAGCAAGTTTTGTTTTTGTTTTCATTTTTTGGACTGATAATTATAGTTTACTTGGAGGCCTGTCCATGCCTACAGTTTGAACCCATTAGGGGTAGACTGGTACAGGTTAACAAGTATTATATTCTTATCTTTATGAACCAATGTAACTATGTCGGCACTGATGGGGCTGCACTGGTGGGGCTGCACTGGTGGGGCTGCACTGGGGGGCTGCACTGGTGGGGCGGCACTTGTGGGGCGGCACTGGTGGGGCGGCACTGGTGGGGCTGCACTGATGGGGCAGCGCTGGTGGGGAGGCGCTGGTGGGGCTGCACTGATGGGGCAGCGCTGGTGGGGCGGCGCTGGTGGGGCGGCGCTTGTGGGGCGGCGCTGATGGGGCGGCACTGGTGGGGCGGCACTGGTGGGGCGGCGCTGGTGGGGCGGCGCTGATGGGGCGGCACTGGTGGGGCGGCACTGGTGGGGCTGCACTGGTGGGGCAGTGCTGATGATCAGTTCCCTGATTTATCTGTGTAGATGTCCCCTGTCAGGATTGCTGGTTCCCGCCTCTCCTCATGCTGTGACAGCGTGTGAGGAAAGAAATGCCGATAATCGGCAAGTCTGTTTACATTGTGATGAGCTGTGATTGGCCCTTTACCATGATACTAAGGACTGGCTGATCACAGAGGGGTGTGGTTCCGGAGGGATGTCCTCCCAGAATCATAGAGCTGCACTGTACCCATCTGTCACCTATAACATGGTAAGGAAGTGGTTAAGTAATAACCTGTGCTGGACATGGCAGATCTTATTGGCTGATGATGGAATTTAAGTTAATTGTTATTTTTTATTTTTTTTTTGCTAATTGTGTTTTTGATGCCTTTCAGAAAAAGGAGCCCCCCGAGGAAAACGCAGAGAGCCAGTTCCAGGATGAACACTTCTTGATGGTGACACAGCTTCAGTGGGAGGACGATGTCATCTGGAATGGAGAAGACGTCAAGCACAAAGTCACCAAGACGCAGAGAGCCAGTTTGGCGGGGTGGCTTCCTTCCAGCATGACCAGAAACGCCATGGCGTACAACGCCCAGCAAGGTACCATCTACCCTCCATCTCCTTCATAGCAGAGCCCAGTGTGTGCCGGGACCGTCCTCTAATTCTCTCATTTGTGTAGGACTGAATCGCACCGGATCGCTGCTAAGTCTCCCAACACCACTTGTGCAAAAACCCAGTTTATCCGCAGTGCTCATCTCCTCTAAAGGGAAAGAGAAGCATCCTCCCGAGCAGCAAGGCAAGTGACAGCTAGAGGAGCAGCACCGGGACTCCCCATTCCAAGCGGGGACTCCCCATTCCAAGCGGGACTCCCCATTCCAAGCGGGGACTCCCCATTCCAAGCGGGGACTCCCCATTCCAAGCGGGGACTCCCCATTCCAAGCGGGACTCCCCATTCCAAGCGGGACTCCCCATTCCAACCGGGACTCCCCATTCCAACCGGGACTCATCCCCCGACTTCCCTTCTGATCTTCTCTATAAAGTGTTAGAACTTGCCTCTAGTTCTATAGACTGCCATAGGATTGTATAGCAGACGGGTGCTTCTCATACAAAGAGAACTAGAACCTTTACATGGACTTTGTCCCCTGTGGTGTCATTATTATTTATATTATTATTATTATTATTATACAGAATTTACAATATTGAGGGGGACAATACAGTTACCACGCAGTTCAGCACAAGAGGGTTAGGAGGGCCCTGATTCTGAGAGCTTGCAATCTAAAAGTCATTTTGAAGAATTGCGAATAATTAAATACAAATTATTTTATTTTTGCTTCGCAGTGTCTGTAGAAGAGGACCGCCCGTGGTTTTCAATTTTCCCCATTGACAATGAAGAGCTGGTGTATGGACGATGGGAAGACAACATCATCTGGGATGATCAGGCCATGGACAGACTATTGGCCCCTCCGGTCCTCACCTTAGATCCCAACGATGAAAATATTATCCTAGGTTGGTTACATTTTATACACCAAAGTATGATTTTTTATATATATATTTTTATATACACACACACACACATTTATAATATATATATATATATATATATATATATATATATATATATATATATAATATATATATATATATATATATATGCACAATATTTATAATAAATAAATAAATATATTTATTTATTTATTTATATATATATATATATATATATATATATATATATATATACACACACATATTTATTTATTTACACATATTTATAATAAATACATTGCACGCGCGCGCACACACACACACACACACACACTTATTTATATATATATATATATATAATATACACACACACACACACACACACACACACACACACACACACACACACACCATAACGATGTGCCCAGGACATGTTCTCTTTGCCCGCTGTGCATTGCCTCGGCACCCTTACGTTGTATTGCATATAATGGTTTCCTTTCCTTTTAGCCCCACCCAAGGAAGTGAAACTATAAAGAATTTAGCTTTTTTTTTGCATAAAACATTTTCTAGTGTTTCTAAAAGCCCATCACTACTCTTAGAAGTGCTGCCCCGAGGTTCTGATTGGGGGGCGTGCACTGTTCATATCACATAATGCTCAGGCTTATATTTCTGCAGAAAGCATGAGAGCTGATTTCAGTAAAAGCCTGAGAGGAGGGGCAGGGGCGTGGCTTTATATGCAGGACACGAGAGCTGATTTCAGTAAAGGTCTGAGAGGAGGGGCAGGGGCGTGGCTTTATATGCAGGACACGAGAGCTGATTTCAGTAAAGGCCTGAGAGGAGGGGCAGGGGTGTGGCTTTATATGCAGGACACGAGATCTGATTTCAGTAAAGGCCTGAGAGGAGGGGCAGGGGTGTGGCTTTATATGCAGGACACGAGACCTGATTTCAGTAAAGGCCTGAGAGGAGGGGCAGGGGTGTGGCTTTATATGCAGGACACGAGACCTGATTTCAGTAAAGGCCTGAGAGGAGGGGCAGGGGTGTGGCTTTATATGCAGGACACGAGACCTGATTTCAGTAAAGGCCTGAGAGGAGGGGCAGGGGTGTGGCTTTATATGCAGGACACGAGACCTGATTTCAGTAAAGGCCTGAGAGGAGGGTCAGGGGTGTGGCTTTATATGCAGGACACGAGACCTGATTTCAGTAAAGGCCTGAAGGAGGAGGGACAGGGGTGGGGCTTCTGGACATATCAGAGGTAGCTGACCATTTAAGTGTAGGATGATCTCTGTTATTTACATAAAATGTACAGAGTGGGGAAAATAATGATTGTCTCCCCTGCAGATGGTGCAGGTTTTCAGAGAAACAGCCCCAAACAGCCTCAAAGCATCATGTTTCCCCCTCCGTGTGACTGTAGGGATGACTTTCTTAGGGTCATAGTCACCATTTTTCTTCCTCCAAACACGGCGAGTCGAGTTGATGTCAAAGAGCTCAATTTTGGTCTCATAGAACTTTCTCCCAATCCTTCTCTGAATCAGTTAGATGTTCATTGATAGACTTCAGATGGACCTGTACATGTGTCTTCCTGAGGAGGGGGACCTGTACATGTGTCTTCCTGAGGAGGGGGACCTGTACATGTGTCTTCCTGAGGAGGGGGACCTGTACATGTGTCTTCCTGAGGAGGGGGACCTGTACATGTGTCTTCCTGAGGAGGGGACCTGTACATGTGTCTTCCTGAGGAGGGGGACCTGTACATGTGTCTTCCTGAGGAGGGGGACCTGTACATGTGTCTTCCTGAGGAGGGGGACCTGTACATGTGTCCTGCTGAGGAGGGGGACCTGTACATGTGTCTTCCTGAGGAGGGGGACCTGTACATGTATCTTCCTGAGGAGCAGAAGGACCTGTACGTGTGTCTTCCTGAGGAGGGGGACCTGTACATGTGTCTTCCTGAGGAGGGGGACCTGTACATGTGTCTTCCTGAGGAGGGGGACCTGTACATGTGTCTTCCTGAGGAGGGGGACCTGTACATGTGTCTTCCTGAGGAGGGGACCTGTACATGTGTCTTCCTGAGGAGGGGGACCTGTACATGTGTCTTCCTGAGGAGGGGACCTGTACATGTGTCTTCCTGAGGAGGGGGACCTGTACATGTGTCTTCCTGAGGAGGGAGACCTGTACATGTGTCTTCCTGAGGAGGGGGACCTGTACATGTGTCTTCCTGAGGAGGGGGACCTGTACACGTGTCTTCCTGAGGAGGAGGACCTTGCAGATGCTGCAGGATTTCAATCCATGGTGGAGTTGTCGTTAGGAGAACCTTCTTACATTGACAGGACTAATCTGTGTACCACATGAGCTCAGAATTATTGTTGGTTGGTCGGGGATCAAATACTTATTTTACTCCATTTATAACATTTGTATTGTGTGATTTTTTCTGGATTTTTGGTTGATATTCTGTCTCTATCATATAAAATACACCTATGATAAAATTATAGACCCTTCATTTCTTTGTAAGTGGCCAAAACTTACACAATCTGCAGGGGAGACGATCGTTATTTTCCCCTCTGTACCTAAAAAAAAACGAATAGGGGGTAAAATGAACCCGTCGCATGAAGAAAAAAATATATTTTGAATGGTTTCTCTTTACAGAAATCCCAGATGAAAAAGAGGAAACAACATCAAATTCTCCTTCTAAAGAAAGTAAAAAGGAATCCTCTTTAAAGAAAAGTAGAATACTGTTGGGTAAAACGGGCGTGATCAAAGAGGAGCCGCAGCAGGTGAGACACTTGTTTTTGGGTTTTGTCTATTTTTTTTGCTGCTATAAGAATGTATCTAAGCAAAAAAATTCAAATGAACTTGTGTAGGATATCCCTCAAATGCATTCCTCTGTGTTTTATCCCTGAAAAATACTGCAAGTCCAGAGAAATATCTATTCTGCAGAAAATCCAGTGAGCTCCCATCTTCCTGTCCTGAGCTGCCAACCTGACCCCGCTGCACTGAGATTCCTTCCTGCTAGACTGCAAAACTCCATCCATCCATCCATCCCCACCTACCTTCTGTCCCTCCCCCACCTTTCTCCCCGCCCCTCTGTCTCTCTCCCCGCCCCTCTGTCTCCGCCCCTTTGTCTCTCTCCCCCGCCCCTTTGTCTCTCTCCCCCGCCCCTCTGTCTCTCTCCCCCCGCCCCTCTGTCTCTCTCCCTGCCTATCCCCCGCCCCTGTGTGCCTATCCCCCGCCCCTCTGTCTCTCTCTGTATCTGTCCCCCACCCCTCTGTGTCTCTCTCCCTGCCCCTCTGTCTCTCCCCACCTTTTCCTCCGCCCCCTCTGTCCTTCTGCCTGCCTATTTCCTGCCCCCTCTCCTCCCCACCTTTTCCCCCTGCCCCCTCTGTCCTTCTGCCTGCCTATTTCCTGCCCCCTCTCCTTCTCCCCACCCTTTCCCCTGCCCCTTTGTGTGTATCCCCCCGCCCCCCTGTGTGTCTCCCCCCGCACTTCTGTGTCTCTCTCCCTGCCTATCCCCCGCCCCTCTGTGTCTCTCCCCTCCCGCCCCTCTGTGTCTCTCCCCTCCCGCCCCTCTGTGTGTCTCTTCCCCCGCCCTTCTGTGTGTCTCTTCCCCCGCCCTTCTGTGTGTCTCTTCCCCCGCCCTTCTGTGTGTCTCTTCCCCCGCCCCTTTGTGTGTCTCTTCCCCCGCCCCTTTGTGTGTCTCTTCCCCCGCCCCTTTGTGTGTCTCTTCCCCCGCCCCTTTGTGTGTCTCTTCCCCCGCCCTTCTGTGTGTCTCTTCCCCCGCCCCTCTGTGTGTCTCTTCCCCCGCCCCTCTGTGTGTCTCTTCCCCCGCCCCTCTGTGTGTCTCTTCCCCCGCCCCTCTGTGTGTCTCTTCCCCCGCCCCTCTGTGTGTCTCTTCCCCCGCCCCTCTGTGTGTCTCTTCCCCCGCCCCTCTGTGTGTCTCTTCCCCCGCCCCTCTTTGTGTCTCTTCCCCCGCCCCTCTGTGTGTCTCTTCCCCCGCCCCTCTGTGTGTCTCTTCCCCCGCCCCTCTGTGTGTCTCTTCCCCCCCCCCCTCTGTGTGTCTCTTCCCCCGCCCCTCTGTGTGTCTCTCCCCACCTTTTCCCCTGCCCCCTCTGTCCTTCTGCCTTCCTATTTCCCGCCCCTCTCTCTTCTTCTCCCCGCCTATCCCCACCCCTCTTTGACCCTCTCCCCGCTAATCCCCGCCTATCCCCCGCCCCTCTGTCTCTCTCCCCGCCCCTCTGTCTCTCTCCCCGGTATTATTGTCTCCTATAACAACATATTGTAGCTTTATATATCAATGTGATTTTTGTTTTTCTCTTTTGAAGAACATGTCCCAGCCGGAGGTGAAGGATCCCTGGAATCTGTCCAATGATGAGTTTTACTACCCCAAACAGCAAGGCTTGCGGGGAACCTTCGGAGGAAACATCATCCAGGTACTTTTAGCACCTTTTTGCACAGAAAGTGATATAATAATCTATACTGGGGGGGAGGGGGGGTGAATATTTAGAGGTACATACAACTATTACAGCCATGAAGGTATAAAAAAGATCCCAGCAGTCTAGGCGCAGATACTGAAAACAAATCTAAAGTCTCTGAAGGCTGAGTGCCGCAGTACATGGAATTGTAGTAGTAGATCAGATCTGTGTACATAAATCATCCCTTTAATGATGTATTGTGGTTACAGAGCCGCATGGATTTGTGTATTTTATATCTCCCCGGAGTTCTGCTTTATCCCTTTTCCATTCATCCAAACACAGAAATGGAGGTTGGGGGATGAAACGCACATGATTTGCATTGTGCGCCCCCTGCATGTAAAGCTGGACCTGCCCCCACTGCTGCTTTTACTTCTCACCCCCATTGTAATTCAATGGGCGGTCGGGGCACTTCTTATCTAAGAGGGTGTTTAAATGTGTCCTTGTTGGTAATACACACATCAGGAATGGTCACAATGCCTGTGAAATCCAAAGAGCCAATAAATATAAAATAATATAATTTTTTAGCTTGGGTTGAAATGATTGTGAACCGTCCAGTCCTCCAGGGTGCCGTTGGGGTAATGAGTGTTTTTTTTCCTCCCTCTTTCCAGCATTCTATTCCAGCCGTGGAGCTCAGACAGCCGTTCTTCCCCACACACATGGGTTCAATGAAGCTCAGACAGTGCCATCGTCCTACGCTGAAGAAATACTCATATGGCGCTCTGTCCCAGCCAGGACCGCACTCCTGCCAGCCGCTGCTCAAACACATCAAGAAGAAGGCAAAGGTAAGTGTTCCCTCCATGGAGGAGCCAGTAGGCGGGTTGAGGGGTTCACATCCCAGGGGGGTCAAATCTTTGGAATCAGACTGAACATGTGTTGGGAAAGTTCTTGACCCGGGGGCTGGAGAATAGGATCGGCCTTCATTGTAGGCAGCTGGGGTATCCTTGAGGCTCCCCAGAAATGGGAAGTGTAGGAAGGATGAGTAGTGTGAGTCCGAGAAGTTCTACTCTGTGTCTCTATGAAAGGGGTCATCTTTGTAGAGGAGCAGGGCTTTGCTTCCTCCTGTCAGGGCTACCCTCCTGATGGATAACAAGCTGTATATTCTGGAGGCCGCTTGGTACTGGTGACCATACTGAGTTCCATGAATGGGTTGTCTCTGACCATACTGAGTTCCATGAATGGGTTGTCTCTGACCATATGGAGTTCCATGAATGGGTTGTCTCTGACCATACGGAGTCCCATGGATGGGTTGTCTCTGACCATACTGAGTTCCATGACTGGGTTGTCTCTGACCATACTGATTTCCATGACTGGGTTATCCCTGACCATACTGAGTTCCATGAATAAGTTGTCTTTGACCATACTGAGTCCCATGGATGGGTTGTCTCTGACCATACCTAGTCCCATGAATGGGTTGTCTCTGACCATACGGAGTTCCATGGATGGGTTGTCTCTGACTATACTGAGTTCCATGGATGGGTTGTCTCTGACCATACTGAGTTCCATGAATGGATTGTCTCTGACCATACCGAGTCCCATGAATGGGTTGTCTCTGACCATACCGAGTTCCATGGATGGGTTGTCTCTGACCATACCGAGTTCCATGAATGGGTTGTCTCTGACCATACCGAGTTCCATGGATGGGTTATCTCTGATCATACCGAGTCCCATGAATGGGTTGTCTCTGACCATACCTAGTCCCATGAATGGGTTATCCCTGACCATACTGAGTTCCATGGATGGGTTGTCTCTGACCATACTGAGTTCCATGAATGGGTTGTCTCTGACCATACTGAGTTCCATGAATGGGTTGTCTCTGACCATACTGAGTTCCATGAATGGATTGTCTCTGACCATACTGAGTTCCATGGATGGATTGTCTCTGACCATACGGAGTTCCATGAATGGGTTGTCTCTGACCATACTGAGTTCCATGAATGGGTTGTCTCTGACTATACCGAGTTCCATGAATGGGTTGTCTCTGACCATACCGAGTTCCATGGATGGGTTGTCTCTGACCATACTGAGTCCCATGACTGGGTTATCCCTGACCATACCTAGTCCCATGAATGGGTTATCTCTGATCATACCTAGTTCCATGAATGGGTTGTCTCTGATCATACCTAGTCCCATGAATGGGTTATCCCTGATCATACCTAGTCCCATGAATGGGTTATCCCTGACCATACCGAGTTCCATGGATGGGTTATCCCTGACCATACCGAGTTCCATGGATGGGTTATCCCTGACCATACCGAGTTCCATGGATGGGTTGTCTCTGACCATACCGAGTTCCATGAATGGGTTATCCCTGACCATACTGAGTTCCATGGATGGGTTGTCTCTAACCATACCGAGTCCCATGAATGGGTTATCCCTGACCATACCGAGTTCCATGGATGGGTTATCCCTGACCATACCGAGTTCCATGGATGGGTTGTCTCTGACCATACCGAGTTCCATGGATGGGTTGTCTCTGACCATACCGAGTTCCATGGATGGGTTGTCTCTGACCATACCGAGTTCCATGGATGGGTTGTCTCTGACCATACCGAGTTCCATGGATGGGTTGTCTCTGACCATACCGAGTTCCATGAATGGGTTGTCTCTGACCATACCGAGTTCCATGGATGGGTTGTCTCTAACCATACCGAGTTCCATGGATGGGTTGTCTCTAACCATACCGAGTTCCATGGATGGGTTGTCCCTGACCATACCGAGTCCCATGAATGGATTGTGTCTGACCATACCGAGTTCCATGAATGGGTTGTCTCTGACCATACTGAGTTCCATGGATGGGTTGTCTCTGACCATACTGAGTTCCATGAATGGATTGTGTCTGACCATACTGAGTTCCATGGATGGGTTGTCCCTGACCATACTGAGTTCCATGAATGGATTGTGTCTGACCATACCGAGTCCCATGAATGGGTTGTCTCGATTGTGAACTCATTTCTATATTTTTTCTGGCTCCTTTACATACTTGTCCTCCTCCTGAGCTGCAGTCTGACCCATTTCTGGCTGGATTTCTGGGTTGACCTTTTGCTTCCGCTGACTGGCTCTCCTGGCGTTGAACCTTGTTCTGATTTTCATATGAATGTTGTATTGATAACCTGAGATCCCCCACCTTCTGGGGTGGACGTAGCACAGATGGACCTACCTTGTGACTGGACATCTATTGTGTGTGTGTGTGATGGTCATAATGTAGTCGATCTGATTGGACAAACGTATAAATCTTATGCTTGAAGTTTTTGATTGATGGTGAACATTACCTTTCAGATGCGGGAGCAGGAGCGCCAGGCGTCGGGAGGAGGAGAGATGTTCTTCATGCGTACTTCACAGGACCTGACCGGCAAAGATGGAGACCTCATTCTGGCTGAGTACAGTGAGGAGAACCCCCCACTGATGATGCAAGTTGGAATGGCCACCAAAATAAAAAACTATTATAAAAGGGTGAGGGCCTCGGAGAGGTTCTGGTAATGTTGGTTGTTGGTGATCTTTGGGGGCTTTTCAGTGTTTTATGACATTTATTTGTCCATAGAAACCAGGCAAAGACCCCGGAGCCCCAGACTGCAAATTCGGGGAGACTGTGTATTGTCATACGTCACCGTTCCTCGGCTCCTTGCACCCCGGACAGTTACTGCAGGTAAGACTGCTTGATGACAACAGAGGATAATCAGGACTCCTTTACTGCCAGACAGAGCTGTGTAAATCTCAGGACTGGATTCCGCTCCCATATATGGAGTTCAGATAAGTATCTGGTGGTTGTTTTTTTACTAATCTTCTGTGTTTTTATCTCCAGGCTTTTGAAAACAATCTTTTTAGGTCCCCAATATATTTGCACAAGATGCCTGAAACGGACTTCCTGATAATTCGCACCCGGCAAGGTTACTACATACGTGACTTGGTGGATATTTTTGTGGTGGGTCAGCAGTGTCCACTCTTTGAAGTTCCCGGACCCAACTCTAAACGGGCGAACACCCACATCCGTGACTTCCTGCAGGTATGTTACCCCGTCTCTGATGGGACTTGGTTGTATGTGGTCCTGTCTCTGATGGGACTTGGTTGTATGTGGTCCTGTGTGTGATGGGACTTGGTTGTATGTGGTCCTGTCTCTGATGGGACTTGGTTGTATGTGGTCCTGTCTGTGATGGGACTTGGTTGTATGTGGTCCTGTCTCTGATGGGACTTGGTTGTATGTGGTCCTGTCTCTGATGGGACTGGTGGTCCTGTCTCTGATGGGACTTGGTTGTATGTGGTCCTGTCTCTGATGGGACTTGGTTGTATGTGGTCCTGTCTCTGATGGGACTGGTGGTCCTGTCTCTGATGGGACTTGGTTGTATGTGGTCCTGTCTCTGATGGGACTTGGTTGTATGTGGTCCTGTCTCTGATGGGACTTGGTTGTATGTGGTCCTGTCTCTGATGGGACTTGGTTGTATGTGGTCCTGTCTCTGATGGGACTTGGTTGTATGTGGTCCTGTCTCTGATGGGACTTGGTTGTATGTGGTCCTGTCTCTGATGGGACTTGGTTGTATGTGGTCCTGTCTCTGATGGGACTTGGTTGTATGTGGTCCTGTCTCTGATGGGACTTGGTTGTATGTGGTCCTGTCTCTGATGGGACTTGATTGTGTGTGGTCCTGTCTCTGATGGGACTTGATTGTGTGCAGAATCCATATGACAAACACATGTAATGTTTTCTTGTTTGGACCCTTTCTTAGGTTTTCATATATCGCCTTTTTTGGAAAAGCAAGGACCGACCTCGTAGGATTCGTATGGAGGACATCAAGAAGGCTTTCCCTTCCCATTCAGAAAGCAGCATCCGGAAGAGACTGAAGCTCTGCGCTGACTTTAAAAGGACCGGTAAGACGAGACCTCAGGACACAGTGCAGACCTCACCTTGCTGAGCTGTTTTTATGGCTTGGTATCTTAGTGATAATCTTTCACCAGTCCTCCTCCAGGACCATTTGCTTGAAGGAGATGGCTCTGCCCACCTGCAGGGACATTGAAATCCCTCCACTACCCCCCAGTTCTTGGGTTTGCTGCCTCCTGTGTTACCCACCCACACTCTGGAGACCCCCCTCCTTCCAGCCAACCACCATGTGAGCGGGCCAGTCTGACCCATGGGTTGAAGGTGGAGGGGCATGAGGAGGGTGTGATGATGACTCCCTTCAGTCTCTCCCTTGGCTCCAGTGGCAGCCATCACAACCTCCCTCATGATTTGATCAAAGATTGTATGGCTCAGAACAGTGGGAAACAAAGTCTTACTTTGGAAGTTTGCAGTCAGGGTGTCCAAGCTGAGACCTTCAGGCTGGTGGTGCCGACGGGCTGAACCGCATGTTCCTTCATGGATCTGGAAGGGTAAACGTAACACTGGTGCTTGTACGTCATTGGCCAGAATAGGACGGTAGCTGGCTGGTGTCCTGGGAGGGACGCGGTGGGTGTCTGCGTGTCACACGTAGCAGCAGGTAGAAGTTTCCGTACGGCTTCCAGAAAGTCGAAAAGGCAAATCCAAAGTACTAAGTCAACCATTGTCTCTTTCTTTACTAATTATACGTTCGTGTGTACGAGTGTATTTATTTATTCAAATACAACAACACCACCACCGCCCCGTCCGGCACCACCGCTCTGTCCGGCACCACCGCTCCGCCAAACGTGTTCAAATGGGCGCGGCAGTTGACATGAAAAGGGCGTGTTTGACCGGCTTTGCCTGCAACTCGAATCCACCTCAATGGAAAGGAGACCAATATGTAGAACAATTACATGTGATACATTGTATGCAAATACTTCATACATTTCCTTTGTCTTTACCTCCTCCAGGAATGGACTCTAATTGGTGGGTGTTGAAGCCGGATTTCCGTTTACCAACAGAAGAAGAAATTCGAGCGATGGTGTCACCCGAACAGTGCTGTGCTTATTATAGCATGCTGTCCGCAGAGCAGAGATTAAAGGTAAGTCGGTCCCGTTCCACCCCTTCCAGACTGTATTGTATCTTCTGGTAAACCATTCCTGTTCCAGCCTATACTGGTAAAACCATTCCTGTTATAGTCTATACTGGTAAAACCATTCCTGTTATAGTCTATACTGGTAAAACCATCCCTGTTACAGTCTATACTGGTAAAACCATTCCTGTTATAGTCTATACTGGTAAAACCATCCCTGTTATAGTCTATACTGGTAAAACAATTTCTGTTCCAGGCTGTACTGGTGAACCATTCCTTTTCCAGTCTGTACTGGTGAACCATTCCTTTTCCAGTCTGTACTGGTGAACCATTCCTTTTCCAGTCTGTACTGGTGAACCATTCCTGTTGCAGTCTGTACTGGTAAACAATGCCTGATCCAGTCTGTACTGGTAAACCATTCCTGTTCCAGTCTATACTGGTAAACCATTCCTGATCCAGTCTGTACTTGTAAGCCATGCCTGATCCAGTCTGTACTGGTAAACAATGCCTGTTCCAGTCTGTACTGGTAAACCATTCCTGTTGCAGTCTGTACTGGTAAACCATTCTTGTTCCAGTCTGTACTGGTGAACCATTCCTGTTCCAGTCTATACTGGTAAACCATTCCTGATCCAGTCTATACTGGCAAACCATTCCTGATCCAGTCTATACTGGCAAACCATTCCTGATCCAGTCTATACTGGTAAACCATTCCTGTTCCAGTCTATACTGGTAAACCATTCCTGATCCAGTCTATACTGGTAAACAATGCCTGTTCCAGTCTGTACTGGTGAACCATTCCTGATCCAGTCTGTACTGGTGAACCATTCCTGTTCCAGTCTGTACTGGTAAACCAATCCTGATCCAGTCTGTACTGGTAAACCATTCCTGATCCAGTCTGTACTGGTAAGCCATGCCTGATCCAGTCTGTACTGGTGAACCATTCCTGATCCAGTCTGTACTGGTGAACCATTCCTGATCCAGTCTGTACTGGTGAACCATTCCTGATCCAGTCTGTACTGGTGAACCATTCCTGATCCAGTCTGTACTGGTAAACCATTCCTGATCCAGTCTATACTGGTAAACAATGCCTGTTCCAGTCTGTACTGGTGAACCATTCCTGATCCAGTCTGTACTGGTGAACCATTCCTGTTCCAGTCTGTACTGGTAAACCAATCCTGATCCAGTCTGTACTGGTAAGCCATGCCTGATCCAGTCTGTACTGGTGAACCATTCCTGATCCAGTCTGTACTGGTGAACCATTCCTGATCCAGTCTGTACTGGTGAACCATTCCTGATCCAGTCTGTACTGGTGAACCATTCCTGATCCAGTCTGTACTGGTGAACCATTCCTGATCCAGTCTGTACTGGTGAACCATTCCTGATCCAGTCTGTACTGGTAAGCCATGCCTGATCCAGTCTGTACTGGTAAGCCATGCCTGATCCAGTCTGTACTGGTAAGCCATTCCTTACAGATTGTTTCCATCTCTTGCAGGATGCCGGCTATGGAGAGAAATCCTTTTTTGCCCCAGAGGAAGAAAATGAAGAAGATTTCCAGATGAAGATCGATGATGAGGTAAGTCGCGGACCTTGTAGAGGATTTCTCATGTGACTGGCTGTCTTATAACAGATTGTCCTCCATTCTTCTAGGTGAGGACGGCACCTTGGAACACGACAAGAGCCTTCATCGCTGCAATGAAAGGGAAATGTCTGCTGGAGGTGACGGGGGTCGCTGACCCCACAGGGTGCGGGGAAGGATTCTCCTATGTGAAGATTCCTAACAAGCCGACACAGCAGAAGGTTCGTCTGTTTTCTTCTGGAACATTTAAAGTGATTCTAAAAGTTACATAAATAAAAAAATAAAAAAAAAAGTAAAAAACATGTTATACTTACCTGTCCTGTAATGGTTTTGCACAGAGCAGCCCGGGGATCCTCTTCTTTTTGGGCCCCCTGCCGGGGCTCCTCCCCCCTGCCAAGTGCCCCCAATAGTAAGCCTTTTGCTATATGGGCACTCAAGCAGGCTCGCTCCTGAGCTGTGCTCCTGTGAATGGACATTGTCCATTCACACACAGAGCGTGGCTCAGCCCTGCTCTCTTCTCATTTGCTCACTGTCTGTGACTGACAGCAGCAGGAGCCATTGGCGTCTGCTGCTGTGTGAGCCAATGAGGAGAGAGAGAGAGACCTGGGAGAGCTGCTGCTCTCATGCACATCGCTGGATCAGAATGGGGCTCACGTGAGTATCGGGGGGGGGGGGGCTAAACCCAAAAGGTTTTATACCTCAATGCATAGAATGTACTCTGCCTTTAGAACTAAACATTTTTTTTATCTCTTTATTTTATCAGCAAGATGATAAAGAGCCGCAACCCGTGAAGAAAACTGTGACTGGAACCGACGCCGATCTGCGGCGACTTTCCCTGAAGAATGCCAAACAACTGCTGAGAAAATTTGGAGTACCGGAGGAAGAGGTGAGTGCAGGAAGATGTCAGCGGGGAGGAATGGTGGTCTGTGATAGGAAATGTGAGTGTGCGTGTCAATGGAGGGGCGCGGCAGTGAAATCCCATTGACTTTAATTGGGCAATACTCCATGGCGTTTCTTTGGACGCAGCATCTTCCATCAACCTCCCTGGCGGTAATTCCCAAATGTGGCTCGGGGTGAATTTTCATTACGCAGAAGCGGTATAACCCCAAGTCACACCTCGGGATTACATCGCAGAATCCTGGTAAAGTCACTTACCTTGTCTCCAGGATCCCGCCTCGGAGCCACGGAGCCACGGTTATTATAAAAGGAAAGTTGTAACTCATCTTTTTTTTTTTTTTTGTGTTTTTTTTTTTCCAGATTAAGAAGTTATCTCGATGGGAAGTGATTGACGTTGTGAGAACCATGTCCACGGAACAAGCGCGCTCGGGGGAAGGGCCCATGAGTAAATTTGCCCGAGGTTCCCGATTCTCAGTGGCTGAACACCAGGAGAGATATAAGGAGGAATGCCAGCGAATATTTGATCTGCAGAACAAGTATGTGATGATGTAGAATACGGCAACTTCATTATTATCTGAGGTTTAGGAGAATTTTATTGTGGTTCAGATTTCTGGTTTGTAAATACTTTGGAAGGTTTTGTTAGAAGGAAACGAAAGGTTCCTCCAGCAGGGGGAGACTCTTTACCTGTCCGGTAGAAGGGAACTGAAGGTTCCTCCAGCAGGGGGAGACTCTTTACCTGTCCGGTAGAAGGGAACTGAAGGTTCCTCCAGCAGGGGGAGACTCTTTACCTGTCCGGTAGAAGGGAACTGGAGGTACCTCCAGCAGGGGGAGACTCTTTACCTGTCCGGTAGAAGGGAACTGAAGGTTCCTCCAGGGGGGGGAGACTATTTACCTGTCTGGTAGAAGGGAACTGAAGGTTCCTCCAGCAGGGGGAGACTCTTTACCTGTCCGGTAGAAGGGAACTGAAGGTTCCTCCAGCAGGGGGAGACTATTTACCTGTCTGGTAGAAGGGAACTGAAGGTTCCTCCAGGGGGGGGGAGACTCTTTACCTGTCTGGTAGAAGGGAACTGAAGGTTCATCCAGCAGGGGGAGACTCTTTACCTGTCTGGTAGAAGGGAACTGAAGGTTCCTCCAGCAGGGGGGGGGGGGGACTCTTTACCTGTCCGGTAGAAGGGAACTGAAGGTTCATCCAGCAGGGGGAGACTCTTTACCTGTCCGGAAGAAGGGAACTGAAGGTTCCTCCAGCAGGGGGGGGGGGACTCTTTACCTGTCTGGTAGAAGGGAACTGAAGGTTCTTCCGGGGGGGGGAGACTCTTTACCTGTCTGGTAGAAGGGAACTGAAGGTTCCTCCAGGGGGGGAGACTCTTTACCTGTCTGGTAGAAGGGAACTGAAGGTTCCTCCAGCAGGGGGGGGGGGGGGGGGGGACTCTTTACCTGTCTGGTAGAAGGGAACTGAAGGTTCCTCCAGCAGGGGGAGACTCTTTACCTGTCTGGTAGAAGGGAACTGAAGGTTCCTCCAGGGGGGGGAGACTCTTTACCTGTCTGGTAGAAGGGAACTGAAGGTTCCTCCAGCAGGGGGGGGGGGGGGGGGACTCTTTACCTGTCCGGTAGAAGGGAACTGAAGGTTCCTCCCGGGGGGGGGGGGGGATACTCTTTACCTGTCTGGCTGTGTATTCTCCCAGTATATAGAAGAGGAAGAGATGAGCCAGGTGGGGATCGGTGTAAATCCTGAGCACTTGTGATGGAATTCCATCGTTGTCTCCTGTCTAATGGGCAAAAAAAAACACGTTTTTTATTGTATAATAAAAAGACATGCAGATAAAGTAGTGCATATTACTAACACTAGATTGAACAAATGAACTACAGGTGACACTGTATATAAGAAATATTAGATAGAAGTATAATATAAGATATAGAAGTATATTAGAGGAAGAAATCAATGAATATTATCTGCCTGCACTCAAGCAAAACTTAAATGAGAGAAACGCAGCACAGCGATGTAGCGGGAAGCACAGCGGTTTAGCGGGCGGCACAGCGGTGTAGCGGGCGGCACAGCGGTGTAGCGGGCGGCACAGCGGTGTAGCGGGCGGCACATCGGTGTAGCGGGCGGCACAGCGGTGTAGCGGTCGGCACAGCGATGTAGCGGGCGGCACATCGGTGTATCGGGCGGCACATCGGTGTAGCGGGCGGCACATCGGTGTAGCGGGCGGCACAGCGGAGTAGCGGGAAGCACGACTGTGTAGCGGGTGGCACATCGGTGTAGCGGGCGGCACATCGGTGTAGCGGGCGGCACAGCGGTGTAGCGGACGGCACAGCGGAGTAGTGGGCAGCACAGCGGTGTAGTGGTTGGCACTTTTATCTAGCAGAAAAAAGGGTCGCTGGTTCGAATCGCAACCATCTGCCTGGAGTTTGCATGTTCTCCCTGCGCGGGTTTCCTCCAGGTACTCCGGTTTCCTCCCATACTCCAAAGACTGCTGGTAGGTTAATCAGATCCTGTCTAGAAATTGGCCCCAGTAAATGTATGAATGTGAGTTGGGGACCTTAGATTGTAAGCTCCTTGAGGGTAGGGACTGATGTGAATGCACAATGTAAATGTAAAGCGCTGCGTAAATTGACGGCACTATATAAGTACCTGAAACAAATAAATTGCATGAACATTGGGAAATGCATGCAAATCGGTTGCACCATATACTGTATTTATTGGCGTATAACACTCACTTTTTCACCATGAAAATCGGGTGCAAATAGCATGTGCGTGTTATACGCCAATACTTAAATTTTAGCTGCCTCTGAGGGGACAGGACAAGCACCGTCAGATTACATACTGTAAGAATCTCCTATTCCTCTGTAATAGGAAGTCCCGTCTCCTGTCATAGGAGATTCTCACTGTACTATGTAATCTGTTGGCACTCATCCCACCCCCCTCCCTGTCCCCTCTAGGCTGCAGATGGGCATCAATCAGGCTGCATTGATGGCGATGGTGAGGCTGCATTGATGTGGACTGATGAGGCTGCATTGATGGCACTTGTGAGGCTGCAGATAGGCATTGATCAGGCTGCATTGATGGCAAACTGGCAATGGTGAGGCTGCAGATGGGCACTGACCGTTATTTTGCTTCAAAGTTCCTTATTTAAAATTCAATTTTTTTCCTGAAACTTCCCTCTTAAAATGAATATGCGTGTTATACGCCGATAAATACGGTAATTATCACAATGCAATACATTATGGCAAACCAGCAACACAAAACATTCAGTAGGAATAAAAACGATCTGTGCTGAAAAGCATATTCCACCTGATCGCCGTATAAATGTGAATCAAAATGGTGTCAAAAGTGTCCAATGTGTCCGCCGCAATGTCGCAGTCACGATAAAAAATCGCAGGTCGCCGCCATTACTAGTAAAAATATAACAAAAATGCCATAAAACGATCCCCTATTTTGTAGACGCTATAACTTTTGCAGAAACAAATATACGCTTTATTGAGATTTTTTTTAACCAAAAATATGTAGAAGAATACGTATCGGCCTAAACTGAGGAAAGAAAAAATCTTTTATAACTTGGGGATATTTGTTATAGCAAAAAGTAAAAGATATTGTTTTTTTTTTTTTTTTTTATTTAAACTTTTTCAAACTTGTCACTCTTCTTTTGTTTATAGCGCAAAAAAAAAAAAAAACGCAGAGGTGATCAAATACCACCAAAAGAAAACTCTATTTGTGGGGAAAATTTAATTTGGGTACAGTGTAGCGCAATTGTCATTCAAAGGGCGACAGCGCTGAAAACTGGCTTGGGCAGAAAGGGGGTGAAAATGCCCGGTATTGAAGTGGTTAATAAAAAAAAAAAAAGTGAAAAATGTGTTTTTCATATCCTGAATATAATAAAGAAAATAAGTGGATTGGTTCCTCTCTCTCCCCCTTGCAGGGTGTTGGAGTCGGCAGAGGTTTTGTCCACAGACACGGACAGCAGTTCTGCAGAAGACAGCGACTTCGAGGAGATGGGGAAGAACATTGAGAACATGCTGCAGAACAAGAAGACGAGTTCCCAGCTGTCCCGGGAGAGAGAAGAACAGGAGAGGAAGGAGCTGCATAGGATGCTGATGGGGGAAGACAGCGGCAACGACAAAGAGAGGAACCGCAAGAAGGACAGAAAAGGACTGTGTGAGTGTCACCCCCCCCCCCCCCCCCCCCATTACATCTCTGACTGTGATACATATAATGATGTATGATTTATAAAGCTGAACTCCGGGATAAAAAACCTATCGGTCATGTGACTTCCGGAATCTCAGTGATCTTTGTGTATTTCTCCCAGATCTGTGCAATAATCCCCTGTCAGACTTCCTGTAAAAAAGACCGCCCACTGCTGCTCCTCTCTCCTTGTGCAGGGGAACTGGTCTGGTCTCCGCCCAATTCTGTAGTTTTCTGTTGTGAGTGGAGCCTTCTGGGCCCCTCCCACACCTCTGTCTCCTTGTGCAGGGGGACTAGCCATGTCCCGCCCCCTCCTGTAGTTTTTCTGCAGGCAGCCTGTAGTGGGTGGAGTCTGACTGGGCCACTCCCACAGCTCTGTCTCCTTGTGCAGGGGGACTGGCCATGTCCCGCCCCCTCCTGTAGTTTTCTGCAGGCAGCCTGTAGTGGGTGGAGTCTGACTGGGCCACACCCACAGCTCTAGTCGGGCTTGCAGAGTTGCTTGGTGTGCACAAAGTGGATTTATAGTCTTTGTATCTGTTGAGGAATATATTTTATGAAATTATTTTTGTTGGGGATATGATCGTCCATTGTTGGGGATATGATCGTCCATTGTTGGGGATATGATCGTCCATTGTTGGGGATATGATCGTCCATTGTTGGGGATATGATCGTCCATTGTTGGGGATATGATCGTCCATTGTTGGGGATATGATCGTCCATTGTTGGGGGATATGATTGTCCATTGTTGGGGGATATGATTGTCCATTGTTGGGGGATATGATTGTCCATTGTTGGGGGATATGATTGTCCATTGTTGGGGGATATGATCGTCCATTGTTGGGGATATGATCGTCCATTGTTGGGGATATGATTGTCCATTGTTGGGGATATGATTGTCCATTGTTGGGGATATGATCGTCCATTGTTGGGGATATGATTGTCCATTGTTGGGGATATGATTGTCCATTGTTGGGGATATGATTGTCCATTGTTGGGGATATGATTGTCCATTGTTGGGGATATGATTGTCCATTGTTGGGGATATGATCGTCCATTGTTGGGGCATCTGATCGTCCATTGTTGGGGATATGAGCGTCCATTGCTGGGGACATGAGCGTCCATTGTTGGGGATATGATCGTCCATTGTTGGGGATATGATCGTCCATTGTTGGAGTTTATGATCGTCCATTGTTGGAGTTTATGATCGTCCATTGTTGGAGTTTATGATCGTCCATTGTTGGGGATATGATCGTCCATTGTTGGGGATATGACCGTCCATTGTTGGAGTTTATGATCGTCCATTGTTGGGGATATGATCGTCCATTGTTGGGGATATGACCGTCCATTGTTGGGGATATGATCGTCCATTGTTGGGTTATATGATCGTCCATTGTTGGGGATATGATCTTCCATTGTTGGGGATATGATCTTCCATTGTTGGGGATATGATCTTTTATTGTTGGGGATATGATTGTCCATTGTTGGGGATATGATTGTCCATTGCTGGGGCATCTGATCGTCCATTGTTGGGGATATGAGCGTCCATTGCTGGGGGATATGATCGTCCATTGTTGGGGGATATGATCGTCCATTGTTGGGGCATCTGATCGTCCATTGTTGGGGCATCTGATCGTCCATTGTTGGGGATATGAGCGTCCATTGCTGGGGACATGAGCGTCCATTGTTGGGGATATGATCGTCCATTGTTGGGGATATGATCGTCCATTGTTGGAGTTTATGATCGTCCATTGTTGGAGTTTATGATCGTCCATTGTTGGAGTTTATGATCGTCCATTGTTGGGGATATGATCGTCCATTGTTGGGGATATGACCGTCCATTGTTGGAGTTTATGATCGTCCATTGTTGGGGATATGATCGTCCATTGTTGGGGATATGACCGTCCATTGTTGGGGATATGACCGTCCATTGTTGGGGATATGACCGTCCATTGTTGGGGATATGATCGTCCATTGTTGGGTTATATGATCGTCCATTGTTGGGGATATGATTGTCCATGGTTGGGGTTTCCATACACTTTCCCTCCTTCTGTATATAATGCTCCATATTATAGTATACAGTATATTGATGTACATTGTTGGGGATATGATCGTCCATTGTTGGGGATATGATCGTCCATTGTTGGGGATATGATCTTCCATTGTTGGGGATATGATCGTCCATTGTTGGGGATATGATCTTCCATTGTTGGGGATATGATCTTCCATTGTTGGGGATATAATCGTCCATTGTTGGGGATATGATCGTCCATTGTTGGGGATATGATCGTCCATTGTTGGGGATATGATCGTCCATTGTTGGGGATATGATTGTCCATTGTTGGGGGGATATGATCTTCCATTGTTGGGGATATAATCGTCCATTGTTGGGGGATATAATCGTCCATGGTTGGGGGATATAATCGTCCATGGTTGGGGGATATGATTGTCCATTGTTGGGGGATATGATTGTCCATTGTTGGGGGATATGATTGTCCATTGTTGGGGGATATGATCGTCCATGGTTGGGGGATATGATTGTCCATTGTTGGGGGATATGATCGTCCATTGTTGGGGGATATGATTGTCCATTGTTGGGGGATATGATTGTCCATTGTTGGGGGATATGATTGTCCATTGTTGGGGGATATGATCGTCCATGGTTGGGGATATGATTGTCCATTGTTGGGGGATATGATCGTCCATTGTTGGGGATATAATCGTCCATTGTTGGGGGATATGATCGTCCATGGTTGGGGATATGATTGTCCATTGTTGGGGGATATGATCGTCCATTGTTGGGGATATAATCGTCCATTGTTGGGGGATATGATCGTCCATTGTTGGGGGATATGATTGTCCATTGTTGGGGATATAATCGTCCATTGTTGGGGGATATGATTGTCCATTGTTGGGGATATGATCGTCCATTGTTGGGGATATGATCGTCCATGGTTGGGGTTTCCCATACACTTTCCCTCCTTCTGTATATAATGCTCCATATTATAGTATACAGTATATTGATGTACATGGATGGGATTTCAGGTGTTAGTTGTGTGACTTCTTCAGGGGATTTTCTTTTCAGCCACCGGCTCAGCTGCTTCGGGAGGATCTCACAAAGACGACGACACAGCGTCTGTCACCAGTTTAAATTCTGCAGCGAGCGGCCGCCGGCTGAAGATCTACCGCACGTTTCGAGATGAAGATGGTAAAGAATACGTGCGTTGTGAGACGGTGCGCAAACCTGCCGTTATCGACGCCTACAGCCGGATTCGCACCACCAAAGACGACGAGTTTATGTGAGTAGTCCTGATGGTGCGGGGGTGGGGCGCTTAGTGCCTTGGCATTGTCTAGTATCGGGGGTTTCACCTTTTTCCAGTCAGGGGACCTTGAAGCGTATTTTTAGCCTCAATAAGGTTCATATTACTGCGTGTTGGGAAACGTACAAAGCGGACAAATTCCCTGCGAACAAACACTGAAAGACCGAAACATGGGGGTGTCAATAATTCCTAATGGGACTTTATGGGACCCTGTTTTTTTGTGGATAGGGAAGCCCATTGAAATGAGCCCTACACTTTGGGATGCCCACCGCCACACCCCAAACCCCCTCCCTTTCTCCTCACCTCCACACCCCAACCCCCCCCCCCCCCCCCCTCCTCACCTCCACATCCCAAACCTCCTCCACACCCCAAACCCCTCCCCCCTCTCCTCGCCTCCACACCCCAACCCCCCCTCCTCACCTCCACACCCCAAACCTCCCCTCTCCTCACCTCCGTACCCTGAACCCCCCCCCCCCCCACCTCACCCCAAACCCCCCCTCTCTCCTCACCTCCACACCCCCAACCCCCCCCCCCCCCCTCCTCACCTCCACATCCCAAACCTCCCCCCTCTCCTCCACACCCCAAACCCCCCCCCCCCTCCTCACCTCCACACCCCAAACCCCCCCCTCTCTCCTCACCTCCACACCCCAAACCTCCACACCCCAACCCCCCCCCCGCTCTCCACACCCCAAACCTCCCCTCTCCTCACCTCACCTCCACACCCTGAACCCCCCTCTGCTCAACTCCACCCCCCTCTCCTCACCTCCATACCCTGAATCCACCCCCCCCCCTCTCCTCACCTGTGAGCGTTCAGTCCCGGAATGGGGTACTTGGCTCTTGTGTTGGTGTTGTTGGACATTGTCCTCTCTGTAGTCCTAGCAGTCCCGGAATGGGGTACTTGCCTCTTGTCTTGGTGGTGTTGGACATGGTCCTCTCTGTAGTCCTAGCAGTCCCGGAATGGGGTACTTGGCTCTTGTCTTGATGTTGTTGGACATGGTCCTCTCTGTAGTCCTAGCAGTCCGGCAATGGGGTACTTGGCTCTTGTCTTGGTGGTGTTGGACATTGTCCTCTCTGTAGTCCTAGCAGTCCAGGAATGGGGTACTTGGCTCTTGTCTTGGTGGTGTTCGACATGGTCCTCTCTGTAGTTCTTGCAGTCCCGGAATGGGGTACTTGGCTCCTGTCTTGGTGGTGTTGGACATTGTCCTCTCTGTAGTCCTAGCAGTCCAGGAATGGGGTACTTGGCTCTTTTCTTGGTGGTGTTGGACATTGTCCTCTCTGTAGTCCTAGCAGTCCAGGAATGGGGTACTTGGCTCCTGTCTTGGTGGTGTTGGACATGGTCCTCTCTGTAGTCCTAGCAGTCCAGGAATGGGGCACTTGGCTCTTTTCTTGGTGGTGTTGGACATTGTCCTCTCTGTAGTCCTAGCAGTCCAGGAATGGGGTACTTGGCTCTTGTCTTGGTGGTGTTGGACATTGTCCTCTCTGTAGTCCTAGCAGTCCAGGAATGGGGTACTTGGCTCTTGTCTTGATGTTGTTGGACATTGTCCTCTCTGTAGTCCTAGCAGTCCAGGAATGGGGTACTTGGCTCTTGTCTTGGTGGTGTTGGACATGGTCCTCTCTGTAGTCCTAGCAGTCCAGGAATGGGGTACTTGGCTCTTGTCTTGGTGTTGTTGGACATGGTCCTCTCTGTAGTTCTTGCAGTCCCGGAATGGGGTACTTGGCTCCTGTCTTGGTGGTGTTGGACATTGTCCTCTCTGTAGTCCTAGCAGTCCCGGAATGGGGTACTTGGCTCTTGTCTTGGTGGTGTTGGACATTGTCCTCTCTGTAGTCCTAGCAGTCCAGGAATGGGGTACTTGGCTCTTGTCTTGATGTTGTTGGACATGGTCCTCTCTGTAGTCCTAGCAGTCCCGGAATGGGACTCTTCGCTTTAGTCTCGGCATCGTCTGATGGTGTCCTCTCTGTGTTTTAGTAAGAAGTTTGCTCTCTTTGATGAACAACATCGTGAAGAAATGAGGAAAGAAAGGCGAAGGATCCAGGAACAGCTTCGCAGACTGAAACGCAATCAGGAGAAGGAGAAGCTCCGAGGACCTCCTGAGAAGAAACCAAAGAAGATGAAGGAACGGCCGGATCTGAAGGTAATGTGAAGGTTTTTGTTGCATATATTTGCAAAGACATGTGAAGCCACATTGCCCCATGAATGCCCCCCCCCCCCCGCCCCCCCATAGCGCTCCCAACTTGGGACGTATAGCAATGAGTACATTGGGGGAAGGTTCTCCTCCTCCTTAAAGCTCATGTGAAGTCAGTACCTCGGACTGTGGCAGCATTCGCTGTGTGTGATCAGCGGCATGATTCCTCGCTTGTCGCTCCCGCTGTGCTTCTCAATGTGCAGCTTCAGTTCTGGCAGTGATACCCCAACTGTCAATCAGAACTAGCAGGGCTGGGCGGGGGATGTCACACCCGGCTGGGCGGGGGATGTCGGACCCGGACTGAAGTGCATGCTGTGTATCTCCAGGGCGCCCTGTAGCTGACCACTCCTGCACAGATTTGCTTCCACTTACAATGAAATAAAACTATAGGGATAGGGAGATTGTGGCGTCATCTGCCCGCCTCTCCACCACGGCACAGAGCAGCCCTGATTCCCCCCCCCGCCCCCCCAATCATATCAGCTTGCTATGGGGGCGCCCATTCACACACACGGAGCACTTCTCAGCCCCGCCCCTGCTCTCTCCTCATTGGCTCACTGGCTGTGGCTGACAGTAGCGCGAGCAATGACTACTACTGCTGCCTCAGCCAATGAGGGGGAGTCCTGAACAGCGGAGTTCCACCCAATTTTAAGGGGTGGTCTAAAATGAAAGACCGCCTTTCCACCCCTCGTTTTTGATATAAAAAAAAATGTTTTCGTTCTCCAGTACCTTTTTTTTGTAAGTATCAAGTGTACTTCCGATCCAGCCAGGCCGCGGCGCAGGACGTCCCATCCTCTTCTGCGGCGTGACCCCCCCCCCCCCGTTGTCCTTTGGGACCCGTGTGTGTCCCAGAAGACAAGGTGGCCATTCACAAAGCGCCACGCGACTCGCGCATTCCAACTAAGGTTTCCCTTGGTTGAAATAGCGGCGCCTGCACCCGATCCAATGGACGGATCGGCCTGGGGGGGGGGGTTTGGTGACATCGCGGGCTGCCTAGACAGGTACGTGTCCTTATTAGGGTGGCTTCGCTGGTTCGAATCCAAAACCACAACACTACCTGCCTGGAGTTTGCATGTTCTCCCTGTGCCGGTGTGGGTTTCCTCCGGGTACTCCGGTTTCCTCCCACACTACAAAGACATGCTGGTAGGTTAATTGGACCCTTTCTAAATTGTCCCTAATATGTGTATGAATGTGAGTTGGGGACCTTAGAGTGTGAGCTTCTTGATGGATGGGACTGATGTGAGTGTACAATGTATATGTAAATTGACGGCGCTATACAAGTACCTGAAATAAATAAATAAATTAAAAGTCAGCAGTTTGTAGCTTTAATCCCGATGAGTTCTGAAGATGATCGTCATAGAGATGAAATGATGTCCTTGTTCCTTGTGTTGTATCTTTGTGAATTGGGCGCAGGGCGGGACTCCTATATACTGATTGTGATTCTCTCTCTCTCTCTCTCTCTCTCTCTCTCTGAAGCTGAAATGTGGAGCTTGTGGAGCGATCGGACACATGAGGACCAACAAGTTCTGCCCCCTCTACTATCAGACGAACGCCCCTCCATCCAATCCCGTGGCCATGACCGAGGAGCAGGAGGAGGAGCTGGAGAAAACCGTCATTCACAATGACAACGAGGAGCTGATTAAAGTGGAAGGAACCAAAATAGTTTTGGGCAAACAGCTGATTGAAAGGTACGGGGGAGGGGATCGCACTGGCATGTCATTTCCCATAGAGAACTGTTTAGTGAAATCCCAATAGTAGTTTTAGAAAAAGTTCTATAAATAAAGTCGGGGTACAGACTAACTATAGGGGTCCCGCTGTACTCCTTTCTTTCACTAAAGCTCCCCCCAGTAGGAGGAGTCCAGGCCTGGCATTAGGCTGCAGGCTAAAGATCACCATACTGTGGGAGAACAGCGGTCTCTCTGCAGAGGTCTGACACACCCCGCTGTTCAGTCACAACTACTCCTGTCCAATCAGCAACGCTCACACCCCCTGCTGAATGCTGAGCTGTAGTTGTGACAAGGCAGGAGGCGTGTTAGATGGCTGCAGAGAGACCGCTGCTTACACCTCATGGTGGTCTTTAGCGGCTGTCTAATGACAGCTTCAGGAGAACCTGTTGGTTTGTTCTGAGTGGACAAAGAACTTTCCATAAGAGAAGAAGGTGAAAGCTCCACAAAGGTTCCATGTTTATCTGATCTAATAAAACCTTCTTCTTCTATATATTTTTATGGAAAGAAAGTAAATAAATAGAAAACGCAATCGATTTCCTTTCTACTGCTAATCCCGATCCCTCCACTCTGTGCAGTGCTGATGAGGTGCGGAGGAAATCTTTGGTCCTGAAGTTCCCTAAACAGCAACTTCCCCAGAAGAAGAAGAGACGAGTGGGGAGCACCGTGCACTGCGACTACCTCAATGTAAGTGACATCTGTGTTCAGGGGGGTTCCAGGCCTGGAGCCTGAGGAACCACGCTGCGGGACATCAGGGGGGTTCCAGGCTCAGAGCCAAAGGAACTACTCTGCGGGACATCAGGGGGGTTCCAGGCTCAGAGCCAAAGGAACTACTCTGCGGGACATCAGGGGGGTTCCAGGCCCAGAGCCAGAGGAACCACTCTGCGGGACATCAGGGGGGTTCCAGGCCCAGAGCCAGAGGAACCACTCTGCGGGACATCAGGGGGGTTCCAGGCCCAGAGCCAGAGGAACCACGCTTCGGGACATCAGGGGGGTTCCAGAGCCAGAGGAACCACTCTGCGGGACATTAGGGGGGGTTCCAGGCTCAGAGCCAAAGGAACCACTCTGTGGGACATAGGGGATTCCAGGCCCAGAGCCAGAGGAACCACTCTGCGGGACATCAGGGGGGTTCCAGAGCCAGAGGAACCACGCTGCGGGACATCAGGGGGGTTCCAGGCCCGGAGCCAGAGGAACCATGCTGCGGGACATCGGGGGGGGGGGGGGGTGGTGGTTCCAGGCCCAGAGCCAGAGGAACCACGCTCTGGGACATTAGGGGGGAGGTTTCCAGGCCTAGAGCCAGAGGAACCACGCTGCGGAACATCAGGGGGGTTCCAGGCCCAGAGCCAGAGTTCTAAATTGATTTGCATTTAATGAGTGAAATAAGTATTTGACCCCTTCACAAAACATGACTTAGTAGTTGGTGGAGAAACCCTTGTTGGCGATCACAGAGGTCAGACGTTTCTTGAAGTTGAGTTGATGCCAAAGATCTGGATTTTGGTCTCCTCTGACCACAACACTTTCCCCCAGTTCTCCTCTTAATCATTCGATGTTCATTAGTGATCTTCAGACGGACCTGTACATGTGATTTCCTGATCAGGAGGACCTTGCGGGGGCTGCAGGATTTCAGTCGATCGCGGTGTAGTGTGTTACCGATTGTTTTCTTGGTGACTATGGTCCCAGCTGAGATCATTGACAAGATTCTCCCGTGTAGTTCTGGGCTGATTCCTCACCGTTCTCATGATCATTGAACCTCCACCAGGTGAGATCTTGTATGGAGCCCCAGACCGAGTAGGGTTGCCACCTCATCCCTTTAAACCCGAACACCTCTTTTTCTTCATTTAATGTTTGATTAGTTTAATATCCCCACCTCCTTTGGGGACCAAAGAATTCAAGTGGGGGGAGAATGTAGCCATGAAGTACACAGGTTCTGAGGCTGATTAAGGTGGTGATTAAACTCACTTGGTGCCTTATCTGTATTAAAACAGCCTCAGAACTTGTGTAATTCATGTGTTCAGGTTTAAAGAAATGAGGTGGCAACCCTAAGACCGAGGGAGATTGATCGTTATTTTGTGTTTCTTCCATTTGTGAATAATCCACCAACTGTTGTCACCTCTCACCAAGCTGCTTGGCAATGGTCTTGTAGCCTATTTCAGCCTTGTGTAGGTCTACAATCTTCTCCCCGACATCCTTGGACAGATCTTTGGTCTTGGCCATGGTGGAGAGATTGGAATCTGATTCTGTGGACAGGTGTCTTTTATACATGTAACAAGCTGAGATTAGGAGCACTCCCTTTAAGAGAGAATGAGAGAGAAGAGAAGAGAGTGCTCCTAATCTCAGCTCGTTACCTGTATAGAAGAGAAGCGAGTGCTCCTAATCTCAGCTTGTTACCTGTATAGAAGAGAGAGAGTGCTCCTAATCTCAGCTTGTTACCTGTATAGAAGAGAGAGAGTGCTCCTAATCTCAGCTTGTATACCTGTATAGAAGACACCTGGGAGCCAGAAATCTTGCTGATTGATAGGGGATCAAATACTTATTTCACTCATTAAAATGCAAATCAATTTATAACTTTTTTGAAATGTGTTTTTTCTGGATATTTTTGTTGTTATTCTCTCACTGTTATAATAAACCGACCAATAAAATTATAGACTGATTCTGTGTCGGTGGGCGAACCGACAAAATCAGCAGCCAATCAAATAATGTTTTTTCCCCTCTCTGTAACATTCCCCGACCTCTTCCTCCATGTTCTGTTTTCTTTAGAAATGCGGTCAGTATTATCGGACACAAAAGATGAGGAAATGAGCGCACAATCCTTTGTCCGGGAGTAGTGTTGTGTTCTCATATCCAAGTCTATTTTGTATCTTTTGCCTTTTAATGGAATTCTCACTTAGAAATAATAAAATCCTAATTTGTTGTCCTGTTTCAGCGCCCCCATAAATCCATACATCGGCGAAGGACGGATCCCATGGTCACGCTGTCCTCTGTGCTGGAATCCATTATTAATGACATGAGGGATATGCCCAATGTAAGTAATATTCCCAATATACTCTATATATTACCAAAAGTATTGGGACACCTGCCTTTACACACCCCTTTAACCACTTGCCTACTGTGCACTTAAACACCCTTCCTGCCCAGACCAATTTTCAGCTTTCAGCGCTCTCACACTTTCAGTGACAATTGCGCGGTCATGCAATGCTGTAACCAAATGAATTTTTTATCATTTTGATCGCACAAATAGAGCTTTAGTTTGGTGGTATTTATTCGTGACTCCGTTTTTTTATTTTTTGCGATATAAGCGAAAACATAGCGGAAATTTTGAAAAAAAACAATATTTTCTCCTTTCTTTTTTAAAAGAAATCCAATAAAATCAAATTTTGTCATAAATTTAAGCCAAAATGTATTCTGCTACATGTTTTTTGTAAAAAAATTCCGTTAAGTGTATAATAATTGGTTCGCGTGATCACGGACATATGTACGCAAATGATCATGTAAAAGGGGTGTGCAGGTGATCACGGACATATGTGTGCAGATAATCATTGGCACATGTGATTTTAGTGGGACATATGTGAGGGACAGGTGTTTTTATTATTTGGGGACATGTGTGTTTTGGGGACATGTGTGTTTTACTGTGGGGACATGTGTGTTTTACTATGGGGGACCCTAGACTGGTGATCAGTGAGTAAAAAAACATCTCATACTCACTGATCACCAGCCGGCTGCAGCGATCCGCTCTCCTCTCCTCACCGACGACTTCCGTGTGAGGAGAGGAGGGCCGGTTGCCTAGCAACCGGCTGTTTGTTTACATCACATGACAGCTGTGATTCGTCACGGCCGTCATGTGATCAGGAGGGCCAATCACCGTGCCCTCCTGCCGATTCGAGATGCGCCGTGTCCGGTGACACGGCCGCATCGGGATCGCGCCGCTGCACGGGCACGCGCGCGCGCGCCATCCCTCTACTTCTGAAGGACGTTCCTGAACGTCCTATCAGAAGTAGACGGCTCCCACCCGGCCGTATATCTACATTGGCCGGGTGGGAAGTGGTTAATGACCCCCCAGTCTTAGTGCGGAGGGTTCAGTATTGAGTTGGCCCTTTGCAGCTATAACAGCTTCACCTCTTCTGGGAAGGCCGTCCACAAGGTTTAGGAGGGTGTCTATGGGAATGTTTGAGACAGAGTTTTTTTGAAGCGGCTGACTTTTAATTTTTACAAAGGTGACTGGAGACTCGCTCTAAGGCCCCTTTCACACTGGGGCGGGGAGCCGCGGTGACGGTAAAGCAGCGCTATATTTAGCGCTGCTTTACCGTCGTTTTAACCGCGGTTTTCGGCCGCTCGCGGTGCGGTTTTCCCCCCCGCAAGCGGCCGGAAAAGGGTTAAACACCCCCGCAAAGCGCCGCCGTAGCAGCGCTTTGCGGCGGTATTGCCGCTGTTTCACTGCGGTGTCCCATTCTAATCAATGGGAAGGAGCGGTGAACACACCGCTCCTATCCCGCTCCAAAGATGCTGCTAGCAGGACTTTTTTTGTCATCCTGCTAGCGCACCGCTCCAGTGTGAAAGCCCGCCGGCTTTCACACTGGAGTTAAAGGGGCCGGATTTTTTCAGGCGGTGAACAGGCGCTATTTTTAGCGCTGCACCGCATGAAAAACGCCCCGGTGTGAAAGGGGCCTTACAGTCACATGACGAGGTGATGATGTCACTGCTCCCTCTAAGATCGATCTAACACCGGGTATTGTGGCAGTGACTGGCGGAGAAGGAAGCAATGGGGGAACTATAGAGTATAGGGGGTTGTCGGGACCACAGACGTTCCCCTGAATGGACAAGGTCACGATCTCTCTTTAATTCTGTGGAAGGAAACTCACCATCTTTTATCATAGAGAAGAGTATATTGTATGGCGGCATTATCAGAGCATGTCTATGGTCTTCACTCCCTGTAGAAGGGCTCATTTCTCCGGCGGTGTCTTGTCTCCTGGGAACTGACATGATGTGTTCCAGCCCATAGGGGGCAGCCTCTCTAGTATTCATAGTGAATGTTATAGAAATCCTCATACACTCACAGATTTCATTATTCCCCCCCTAGAGCTATCCGTTCCACAGCCCTGTCAATGCCAAAGTAGTGAAAGATTACTACAAAATTGTGACCAATCCGATGGACCTGCAAACGTTGAGGGAGAACGTACGCAAGCGGATGTACCCGTCCCGCGAGGAGTTCCGTGAACAGGTGGAGCTGATTCTGAAGAACAGTATACTGTACAATGGTGAGAGAGATGTACAGGATGTGGGTGGAGTCCAAGAGAGATGTACAGGATGTGGGTGGAGTCCGAGAGAGATGTACAGGATGTGGGTGGAGTCCGAGAGAGATGTACAGGATGTGGGTGGAGTCCGAGAGAGATGTACAGGATGTGGGTGGAGTCCGAGAGAGATGTAAAGGATGTGGGTGGAGTCTGAGAGAGATGTACAGGATGTGGGTGAAGACCAAAAGAGATGTACAGGATGTGGGTGGAGACCGAGAGAGATGTACAGGATGTGGGTGGAGTCTAAGAGAGATGTACAGGATGTGGGTGAAGACCAAAAGAGATGTACAGGATGTGGGTGGAGACCGAGAGAGATGTACAGGATGTGGGTGGAGTCACAAAGATATGTAGAGGATGTGGGTGGAGTCACAGGTATGTGCAGGATGTGCATGGAGTCCGAGAGAGATGTACAGGATGTGGGTGGAGTCCAAGAGAGATGTACAGGATGTGGGTGGAGTCCAAGAGAGATGTACAGGATGTGGGTGGAGTCCAAGAGAGATGTACAGGATGTGGGTGGAGTCCAAGAGAGATGTACAGGATGTGGGTGGAGTCCAAGAGGGATGTACAGGATGTGGGTGGAGTCTGAGAGATGTACAGGATGTGGGTGGAGTCTGAGAGATGTACAGGATGTGGGTGGAGTCTGAGAGATGTACAGGATGTGGGTGGAGTCTGAGAGATGTACAGGATGTGGGTGGAGTCCAAGAGAGAGACACACAGGATTCGGGTGGGGTCACAAAGATATGTACAGGATGTGGGCGGAGTCATAATAAATGCCATATCTTAATGCAATCTTCTTCCATGTTTCAGGACCCAAACACTCCCTGACCCAGATTTGTCAGGTCATGCTGGACCTGTGTGATGAGAAACTCCGAGAGGTGAGAACTTCCCATTCACACAACACGATGTAATATGTCTGAGAGCGGCGTGATCCAGACAGGCCAGACCACCAACGTTCACATACACAGATCTGTATAGCCGTCCTGAGAGCTGTGTGATCAGACAATGGTGGACGAATATTAGTACATAGACACATGGGAGAGACCAACACAAACCAGGCCAGACCACCAACGTTCACATATACAGACCCAGAGGGTCCTGACTCTATCCTAGTGACACCTATAGACAGAGGATCCTGACTCTATCCGAGTGACACCTATAGACACAGAGGATCCTGACTCTATCCGAGTGACACCTATAGACACAGAGGATCCTGACTCTATCCTAGTGACACCTATAGACACAGAGGATCCTGACTCTATCCGAGTGACACCTATAGACACAGAGGATCCTGACTCTATCCTAGTGACACCTATAGACACAGAGGATCCTGACTCTATCCTAGTGACACCTATAGACACAGAGGATCCTGACTCTATCCTAGTGACACCTATAGACACAGAGGATCCTGACTCTATCCTAGTGACACCTATAGACACAGAGGATCCTGACTCCATCCTAGTGACACCTATAGACACAGAGGATCCTGATTCTATCCTAGTGACACCTATAGACACAGAGGGACCTGACTCTATCCTAGTGACACCTATAGACACAGAGGATCCTGACTCTATCCTAGTGACACCTATAGACACAGAGGATCCTGATTCTATCCTAGTGACACCTATAGACACAGAGGATCCTGACTCTATCCTAGTGATATCTATAGACACAAAGGAAGCTGACTCCATCCTAGTGACACCTATAGACACAGAGGATCCTGACTCTATCCTAGTGACACCTATAGACACAGAGGATCCTGACTCTAGTGACACCTATAGACACAGAGGGTCCTGACTCTACCCTAGTGACACCTATAGACACAGAGGATCCTGACTCTATCCTAGTGACACCTATAGACACAGAGGATCCTGACTCCATCCTAGTGATATCTATAGACACAGAGGAAGCTGACTCCATCCTAGTGACACCTATAGACACAGAGGATCCTGACTCTATCCTAGTGACACCTATAGACACAGAGGATCCTGACTCCATCCTAGTGACACCTATAGACACAGAGGATCCTGACTCTAGTGACACCTATAGACACAGAGGGTCCTGACTCTACCCTAGTGACACCTATAGACACAGAGGATCCTGACTCTATCCTAGTGACACCTATAGACACAGAGGATCCTGACTCTATCCTAGTGACACCTATAGACACAGAGGATCCTGACTCTAGTGACACCTATAGACACAGAGGGTCCTGACTCTACCCTAGTGACACCTATAGACACAGAGGATCCTGACTCTATCCTAGTGACACCTATAGACACAGAGGATCCTGACTCCATCCTAGTGACACCTATAGACACAGAGGATCCTGACTCTATCCTAGTGACACCTATAGACACAGAGGATCCTGACCCTATCCTAGTGACACCTATAGACACAGAGGATCCTGACTCTAGTGACACCTATAGACACAGAGGGTCCTGACTCTACCCTAGTGACACCTATAGACACAGAGGATCCTGACTCTATCCTAGTGACACCTATAGACACAGAGGATCCTGACTCTAGTGACACCTATAGACACAGAGGGTCCTGACTCTACCCTAGTGACACCTATAGACACAGAGGATCCTGACTCCATCCTAGTGACACCTATAGACTTATAGGGTCCTGACTCTATCCTAGTGACACCTATAGACACAGAGGGTCCTGACTCTACCCTAGTGACACCTATAGACACAGAGGATCCTGACTCCATCCTAGTGACACCTATAGACACAGAGGATCCTGACTCTATCCTAGTGACACCTATAGACACAGAGGATCCTGACTCTATCCTAGTGACACCTATAGACACAGAGGATCCTGACTCCATCCTAGTGATATCTATAGACACAGAGGATCCTGACTCATCCTAGTGACACCTATAGATACAGAGGATCCTGACTCTACCCTAGTGACACCTATAGACACAGAGGAAGCTGACTCTACCCTAGTGACACCTATAGACACAGAGGATCCCAACTCTATCCTAGTGACACCTATAGACACAGAGGGTCCTGACTCTATCCTAGTGACACCTATAGACACAGAGGATCCTGACTCTATCCTAGTGACACCTATAGACACAGAGGATCCTGACTCTATCCTAGTGACACCTATAGACACAGAGGATCCTGACTCTATCCTAGTGACACCTATAGACAGAGGATCCTGACTCCATCCTAGTGATATCTATAGACACAGAGGATCCTGACTCTATCCTAGTGACACCTATAGACAGAGGATCCTGACTCCATCCTAGTGATATCTATAGACACAGAGGATCCTGACTCCATCCTAGTGACACCTATAGACACAGAGGATCCTGACTCCATCCTAGTGATATCTATAGACACAGAGGGTCCTGACTCTATCCTAGTGACACCTATAGACACAGAGGATCCTGACTCTATCCTAGTGACACCTATAGACACAGAGGATCCTGACTCTATCCTAGTGACACCTATAGACACAGAGGATCCTGACTCTATCCTAGTGACACCTATAGACAGAGGATCCTGACTCCATCCTAGTGACACCTATAGACACAGAGGATCCTGACTCTATCCTAGTGACACCTATAGACACAGAGGATCCTGACTCTATCCTAGTGACACCTATAGACACAGAGGGTCCTGACTCTATCCTAGTGACACCTATAGACACAGAGGATCCTGACTCCATCCTAGTGATATCTATAGACACAGAGGATCCTGACTCTATCCTAGTGACACCTATAGACACAGAGGAAGCGGACTCTATCCTAGTGACACCTATAGACACAGAGGATCCTGACTCTATCCTAGTGACATCTATAGACACAGAGGATCCTGACTCTATCCTAGTGACACCTATAGACACAGAGGATCCTGACTCTATCCTAGTGACATCTATAGACACAGAGGATCCTGACTCTATCCTAGTGACACCTATAGACACAGAGGATCCTGACTCTATCCTAGTGACACCTATAGACACAGAGGAAGCTGACTCTATCCTAGTGACACCTATAGACACAGAGGATCCCGACTCTATCCTAGTGACACCTATAGACACAGAGGATCCTGACTCTATCCTAGTGACACCTATAGACACAGAGGATCCTGACTCCATCCTAGTGACACCTATAGACGCAGAGGATCCTGACTCTATCCTAGTGACACCTATAGACACAGAGGATCCTGACTCTAGTGACACCTATAGACACAGAGGATCTTGACTCCATCCTAGTGACACCTATAGACACAGAGGATCCTGACTCTATCCTAGTGACACCTATAGACACAGAGGATCCTGACTCTATCCTAGTGACACCTATAGACACAGAGGATCCTGACTCTATCCTAGTGACACCTATAGACACAGAGGATCCTGACTCTAGTGACACCTATAGACACAGAGGATCCTGACTCCATCCTAGTGACACCTATAGACACAGAGGATCCTGACTCTAGTGACACCTATAGACACAGAGGATCCTGACTCCATCCTAGTGACACCTATAGACATAGAGGATCCTGACTCTATCCTAGTGACACCTATAGACACAGAGGATCCTGACTCTAGTGACACCTATAGAGGATCCTGATTCGCTGATCACAGTACTGAGGGGAAGTTCAGGAGGCAAAGCAATGAAAGGCTCTATAGGGGATATATACGGTGGTGGAGGGTGCGGCTCACACCTCACATATCGTTCTGCACACACTGAGGTACAATAATAAAACCATCTTTGTGTGTCCAGCCATCGCACACAATGCAGTATATAGAAGGCGGGTTGCCGGGCGGAGGAGGAAGTGTATCCGGGTGCCGGATTGTTTGTTCTGATTTATGGCTTCATTTTGTTTACAGAAGGAGGACAAGCTGGCCCGGCTGGAGAAAGCCATTAACCCCTTACTGGATGATGACGACCAGGTGGCCTTCTCCTTCATCCTGGACAATATAGTCACACAGAAGATGATGGCCGTGCCGGATGTGAGTACCCCCCCCCCCCCCCCCCCCCCTCACCTTTCCATATTCCCTGCCCCCCCCCCCCCACACCTTCCCGCACTTTCCATATTCTCTGCGTTGCAATCTGAGACAGTCAGTATAAAGGGGGACTCTGGACAAAAGGAACAATGTGGATTCTATAGACAGACCTTTTTTTTTATTTGTACCACTTTAACTGTCATCTTCATACAAATATCAGAAAAGGTGTTTCTCTCGGTACATTTCCTTTAGTAAAGAGATGGAATGAATGACCCGCCATCTCTCCGCTATCAGAAATGGGCTCTTTAGGACCCTTACATCGGGAGGGACGGGCGCAGCGTCCAGTGCAGGCAGCCATCGGGAGGGACAGGCGCAGCGTCCAGTGCAGGCAGCCATCGGGGGAGACAGGTGCAGCGTCCAGTGCAGGCAGCCATCGGGAGGGACGGGTGCAGCGTCCAGTGCAGGCAGCCATCGGGAGGGACGGGCGCAGCGTCCAGTGCAGGCAGCCATCGGGAGGGACGGGCGCAGCGTCCAGTGCAGGCAGCCATCGGGGGAGACAGGTGCAGCGTCCAGTGCAGGCAGCCATCGGGAGGGACGGGTGCAGCGTCCAGTGCAGGCAGCCATCGGGAGGGACGGGTGCAGCGTCCAGTGCAGGCAGCCATCGGGAGGGACGGGCGCAGCGTCCAGTGCAGGCAGCCATCGGGAGGGACGGGCGCAGCGTCCAGTGCAGGCAGCCATCGGGGGAGACAGGTGCAGCGTCCAGTGCAGGCAGCCATCGGGAGGGACGGGTGCAGCGTCCAGTGCAGGCAGCCATCGGGAGGGACGGGCGCAGCGTCCAGTGCAGGCAGCCATCGGGGGAGACAGGTGCAGCGTCCAGTGCAGGCAGCCATCGGGAGGGACAGGCGCAGCGTCCAGTGCAGGCAGCCATCGGGAGGGACGGGCGCAGCGTCCAGTGCAGGCAGCCATCGGGAGGGACGGGCGCAGCGTCCAGTGCAGGCAGCCATCGGGAGGGACAGGCGCAGCGTCCAGTGCAGGCAGCCATCGGGAGGGACGGGCGCAGCGTCCAGTGCAGGCAGCCATCGGGAGGGACGGGCGCAGCGTCCAGTGCAGGCAGCCATCGGGAGGGACGGGCGCAGCGTCCAGTGCAGGCAGCCATCGGGAGGGACAGGCGCAGCGTCCAGTGCAGGCAGCCATCGGGAGGGACGGGCGCAGCGTCCAGTGCAGGCAGCCATCGGGAGGGACGGGCGCAGCGTCCAGTGCAGGCAGCCATCGGGAGGGACGGGCGCAGCGTCCAGTGCAGGCAGCCATCGGGAGGGACGGGCGCAGCGTCCAGTGCAGGCAGCCATCGGGGAGGGACAGGCGCAGCGTCCAGTGCAGGCAGCCATCGGGAGGGACAGGCGCAGCGTCCAGTGCAGGCAGCCATCGGGAGGGACGGGCGCAGCGTCCAGTGCAGGCAGCCATCGGGAGGGACAGGCGCAGCGTCCAGTGCAGGCAGCCATCGGGAGGGACAGGCGCAGCGTCCAGTGCAGGCAGCCATCGGGGAGGGACAGGCGCAGCGTCCAGTGCAGGCAGCCATCGGGAGGGACGGGCGCAGCATCCAGTGCAGGCAGCCATCGGGAGGGACGGGCGCAGCGTCCAGTGCAGGCAGCCATCGGGAGGGACAGGCAGCCATCGGGAGGAACGGGCGCAGCGTCCAGTGCAGGCAGCCATCGGGAGGGACGGGCGCAGCGTCCAGTGCAGGCAGCCATCGGGAGGGACGGGCGCAGCGTCCAGTGCAGGCAGCCATCGGGAGGGACGGGCGCAGCGTCCAGTGCAGGCAGCCATCGGGAGGGACGGGCGCAGCGTCCAGTGCAGGCAGCCATCGGGAGGGACGGGCGCAGCGTCCAGTGCAGGCAGCCATCGGGAGGGACGGGCGCAGCGTCCAGTGCAGGCAGCCATCGGGGGGGGGGGGGGACATGCGCAGCGTCCAGTGCAGGCAGCCATCGGGAGGGACAGGTGCAGCGTCCAGTGCAGGCAGCCCTCCGGGGGGGGGGGGGGGGGGGGGGGGGGGGGGGGGGGACATGCGCAGCGTCCAGTGCAGGCAGGCATCGGGAGGGACGGGCGCAGCGTCCAGTGCAGGCAGCCATCGGGGGGGGGGGGGGGGGGACATGCGCAGCGTCCAGTGCAGGCAGCCATCGGGAGGGACAGGCGCAGCGTCCAGTGCAGGCAGCCATCGGGAGGGACGGGCGCAGCGTCCAGTGCAGGCAGCCATCGGGAGGGACGGGCGCAGCGTCCAGTGCAGGCAGCCATCGGGGAGGGACAGGTGCAGCGTCCAGTGCAGGCAGCCATCGGGAGGGACGGGCGCAGCGTCCAGTGCAGGCAGCCATCGGGAGGGACGGGTGCAGCGTCCAGTGCAGGCAGCCATCGGGAGGGACGGGCGCAGCGTCCAGTGCAGGCAGCCATCGGGAGGGACGGGTGCAGCGTCCAGTGTAGGCAGCCATCGGGAGGGACGGGAGCAGCGTCCAGTGCAGGCAGCCATCGGGAGGGACGGGCGCAGCGTCCAGTGCAGGCAGCCATCGGGAGGGACAGGCGCAGCGTCCAGTGCAGGCAGCCATCGGGAGGGACGGGCGCAGCGTCCAGTGCAGGCAGCCATCGGGAGGGACAGGCGCAGCGTCCAGTGCAGGCAGCCATCGGGAGGGACAGGCGCAGCGTCCAGTGCAGGCAGCCATCGGGGGAGACAGGCGCAGCGTCCAGTGCAGGCAGCCATCGGGAGGGACAGGCGCAGCGTCCAGTGCAGGCAGCCATCGGGAGGGACAGGCGCAGCGTCCAGTGCAGGCAGCCATCGGGAGGGACAGGCGCAGCGTCCAGTGCAGGCAGCCATCGGGAGGGACAGGCGCAGCGTCCAGTGCAGGCCGCCATCGGGAGGGACAGGCGCAGCGTCCAGTGCAGGCAGCCATCGGGAGGGACGGGCGCAGCGTCCAGTGCAGGCAGCCATCGGGAGGGACGGGCGCAGCGTCCAGTGCAGGCAGCCATCGGGGAGGGACGGGCGCAGCGTCCAGTGCAGGCAGCCATCGGGAGGGACGGGCGCAGCGTCCAGTGCAGGCAGCCATCGGGAGGGACGGGCGCAGCGTCCAGTGCAGGCAGCCATCGGGAGGGACGGGCGCAGCGTCCAGTGCAGGCAGCCATCGGGAGGGACGGGTGCAGCGTCCAGTGCAGGCAGCCATCGGGAGGGACAGGCGCAGCGTCCAGTGCAGGCAGCCATCGGGAGGGACAGGCAGCCATCGGGAGGGACGGGCGCAGCGTCCAGTGCAGGCAGCCATCGGGAGGGACGGGCGCAGCGTCCAGTGCAGGCAGCCATTGGGAGGGACGGGCGCAGCGTCCAGTGCAGGCAGCCATCGGGAGGGACGGGCGCAGCGTCCAGTGCAGGCAGCCATCGGGAGGGACGGGCGCAGCGTCCAGTGCAGGCAGCCATCGGGGAGGGACGGGCGCAGCGTCCAGTGCAGGCAGCCATCGGGAGGGACGGGCGCAGCGTCCAGTGCAGGCAGCCATCGGGAGGGACGGGCGCAACGTCCAGTGCAGGCAGCCATCGGGGGGGGGGGGGGACATGCGCAGCGTCCAGTGCAGGCAGCCATCGGGAGGGACAGGTGCAGCGTCCAGTGCAGGCAGCCATCGGGGGGGGGGGGGGGGGGGGGGGGACATGCGCAGCGTCCAGTGCAGGCAGGCATCGGGAGGGACGGGCGCAGCGTCCAGTGCAGGCAGCCATCGGGGGGGGGGGGGACATGCGCAGCGTCCAGTGCAGGCAGCCATCGGGGAGGGACGGGCGCAGCGTCCAGTGCAGGCAGCCATCGGGGGAGACAGGCGCAGCGTCCAGTGCAGGCAGCCATCGGGAGGGACAGGCGCAGCGTCCAGTGCAGGCAGCCATCGGGAGGGACAGGCGCAGCGTCCAGTGCAGGCAGCCATCGGGAGGGACAGGCAGCCATCGGGAGGGACGGGCGCAGCGTCCAGTGCAGGCAGCCATCGGGAGGGACGGGCGCAGCGTCCAGTGCAGGCAGCCATCGGGGGAGACAGGCGCAGCGTCCAGTGCAGGCAGCCATCGGGAGGGACAGGCGCAGCGTCCAGTGCAGGCAGCCATCGGGAGGGACAGGCGCAGCGTCCAGTGCAGGCAGCCATCGGGAGGGACAGGCGCAGCGTCCAGTGCAGGCAGCCATCGGGAGGGACGGGCGCAGCGTCCAGTGCAGGCAGCCATCGGGAGGGACGGGCGCAGCGTCCAGTGCAGGCAGCCATCGGGAGGGACGGGCGCAGCGTCCAGTGCAGGCAGCCATCGGGAGGGACGGGCGCAGCGTCCAGTGCAGGCAGCCATCGGGAGGGACGGGCGCAGCGTCCAGTGCAGGCAGCCATCGGGAGGGACGGGCGCAGCGTCCAGTGCAGGCAGCCATCGGGAGGGACGGGTGCAGCGTCCAGTGCAGGCAGCCATCGGGAGGGACAGGCGCAGCGTCCAGTGCAGGCAGCCATCGGGAGGGACGGGCGCAGCGTCCAGTGGCCTCCGTGTTGGCGAACGTGGCAATCCATATAGAACTACATTGGTAGAAATCTCCCCTTCCTTCTCTTCTCCGCAGTCGTGGCCGTTTCATCTTCCTGTCAACAAGAAGTTTGTTCCCGACTACTATAAAGTCATCCCCCACCCGATGGACCTGGAGACGATCCGCCAGGTAAGGGGGAGGGGTCAGTGGTTTTCTCTTCCTTTTGATGACCTTTGTATTCCCGCCATATCCCTTCAATGTCATCCCTTCCTGTATTCTAGAATATTTCAAAGCACAAGTATCAGAATCGGGAGATCTTCCTGGCCGATGTCAATCTGATCTGTACAAACAGCGTGAAGTATAACGGTGAGTCCACCACCGGGGGTGGGGTGGGGGGATTCTTCTAATACAAATGTTGTGTCGGGTCCTTCACTCACCGCACTCACCGCAACGCATCGAAAGTGCGTTTATCTAACAGGTTTTTCCATGTGCAGTGTGTGGAATTTTCTGGTACAAAAAGATTTATTAGAAGAAGTAAAGAATCGGAGTTCATAATCCCAATATACACGGCGTCCCCCCACAAGCAATCGGGCCTCAGGGGCAAGTCCACACAGGGGGGCGGTCCTGACCTGACCCTGAGGAGCATATAAGACCCGGCATGCATGTTCATGTTGTCCTTGGTGGAACTAAACCATCAATTTAATGGTTTACAAAAAAAAAAGTTACAAGGCATGCCGGGAATGCCAACTGTCACATATCCACAGGGCTGCTGATAGGGTGGGACCACCAGTCCTCCTGTAGGGGGCCCGGGCACACAAGGGGGCCTGAACGTCAGGGGGAATCAATGTGGTGGGGCGGAGGGGCAATTACAGAAGGATGCACTGTGTCTGTGTCTCTCCCTGCAGCAGCTAAAAGACGGTTTCTCCCATCGGCTTTCAGCTGCTGCAGGGATAGACACAGACACAGTGCATCCTTCTGTAATTGCCCCTCCGCCCCACCACACCGTTTCCCCCTCCCTGTTCTGCCTGCTTCTGATCCCCACCCCCCTCCTGCAGTGCTGAAGGTTTCCCTGTGCTGTAAATAAAATTTACGAATTGTAAAAAAAAAAAAAAAGTAATAATTAAACATTGTAAAAGAAAATTATTTTATTTTACAATTTTCAAAGATTGTAAAAAAATTTAATTTAAAAGAAAAAAATTAAATTTTTTATAAAATGTGTATTTTTAGTGAGAATACCCCGCCCCCCTCCCCGCCCCGCCCGGTATGCAGGCTGTACAGGGTCCTGTGATTCCTAACAGCAGCCCTGCATATCCACTTGCCCTCCGGGAAGATTTACCCCCCCTCCTCCTTCCTGACCATTTTTTTGCTATACGGCGCTGCGTTAATTTAACTGATAATTGCACGGTCGTGCGACGTACACAAACAAAACTGACGTCCTTTTTTTTTCCCACAAATAGAGTTTTCTTTTGGTGGTATTTGATCGCCTCTGCGGTTTTCATTTTTTGCGCAATAAACAAAAAAAGAGCGACAATTTTATAAAATATTATTTTACTTTCTGTTATAAAACATCCAATAAAAAAAAAATGCTTCACATTTTTGGTAAAGAAAAAGAAAATCCCAATAAGTGTATATTGATTGGTTTGCTTAAAAGTTCTATATATATATATATACCGTATATAGTGTCTACAAACTGGGGATATTTTTATGGAATTTTTGTTTTTTTTCTAGTAATGGTGGTGATCAGCGACTTATAGGGACTGCGATTATTGCAATGAATTTTTTCTATCTTTTACTTTTAATGCTCTCGTGTGCGTTGTGGTAGGTTGGGCAGAGCACGTGTACCCAGCCTTGTGGGGGGGGGGGGTGGTCCGCCTTTTTTTTTTATGTGCCCTCGCAAGGATCCGGTGCAGGAAACGCAGGTCGTCGCACATGGAGGGAAGGAGCCCTTTAACACGCATATCTGTTTTCATACATAAACGCACATTCATGTTCTGGCGCCTCCTCCGGTAATATCCGGTCACTGGCCGAGTTTTCTGGTGCAGAGGTGACAAATCCTTTGATAAAACACCTCAGACTCCGCCCTCTGATAAAGGAGAGGTCACAGGGGGGAGGAGAAATCACAGGGGGGAAGGTCACTGGGGGAGGGGAGCTGAGGTCATGCGGGGAGGGGAGAGGTCACAGGGGGGAGGTCACTGGGGGAGGGGAGCTGAGGTCATGCGGGGAGGGGAGAGGTCACAGGGGGGAGGTCACTGGGGGAGGGAGTCACTGGGGGAGGGGAGGAGAGGTCATATGGGGGGAGGGGAGAGGTCACAGGGGGGAAGGTCACTGGGGGAGGGGAGGAGAGGTCACTGGGGGAGGGGTTCAGTACAGCGATCTTCTATTAATACGGTGATCTTTTATCGGTATTCCTCACAGGTGCGGACAGTCAGTACAGTAGAACAGCGCAGGAGATTGTGAATATTTGCAGTCAGACTCTGGCAGAGGTAAGGGGGGGTTTCCCCCAGATTTGGTGATCCCGGGGATGGGGCCGCGCATGCTCACACTAACCTCTTATTTCCTCTCTGTATCAGTATGATGAGCACCTCACCCAACTAGAGAAGGACATTTCCACCGCCAAGGAGGCGGCTCTGGATGAAGCCGATCTGGAGAGCTTGGAACCCATGACTCCCGGACCGTATACCCCCCAGGTGAGTGTGAGACGGGGGAGGGGGCTTATAGATCCTATAACTCCCGGACCGTATATCCCCCAGGTTATTATAGATCAGACAGGTTAGGGGGGTGTATAGAACCCCCTTACAATGAGGTGTGAGGTCCAGGAAGAATGCCCCGTGTGATAAGGCGCCTCCTAGAGGCAGTGTAAATGACAGGCTGGGCTCACAGGAAGTGGGCAGAATAACATGATAGACACTCGGCCCCCAGAGTTCTGCCTTTAAATATGAGATGGTGATATAAGCCCCACCCAGCACCCCACAGGTGTGATATAAGCCCCACCCCCACAGGTGTGATATAAGCCCCACCCCCACAGGTGTGATATAAGCCCCACTCAGCACCCCACAGGTGTGATATAAGCCCCACCCCCACAGGTGTGATATAAGCCCCACCCCCACAGGTGTGATATAAGCCCCACCCCCACAGGTGTGATATAAGCCCCACCCCTCTGGTGTGATATAAGCCCCACCCCTCTGGTGTGATATAAGCCCCACCCCTCTGGTGTGATATAAGCCCCACCCCTCTGGTGTGATATAAGCCCCACCCCTCTGGTGTGAAATAAGCCCCACCCCCCTGGTGTGAAATAAGCCCCACCCCTATGGTGTGATATAAGCCCCACCCCTCTGGTGTGATATATAACCCCCCACCCCTCTGGTGTGATATATAACCCCCCACCCCTCTGGTGTGATATATAAGCCCCCACCCCTCTGGTGTGATATAAGCCCCACCCCCACAGGTGTGATATAAGCCCCACCCCTCTGGTGTGAAATAAGCCCCACCCCTCTGGTGTGATATAAGCCCCACCCCTCTGGTGTGAAATAAGCCCCCACCCCTCTGGTGTGATATATAAGCCCCACCCCTCTGGTGTGATATATAAGCCCACCCCTCTGGTGTGATATAAGCCCCACCCCCACAGGTGTGATATAAGCCCCACCCCTCTGGTGTGATATATAAGCCCCACCCTTCAGGTGTGATGTAGGAGTCCTGTAGTACGGTGCAGACATTGTGATTTGTTGATTTGCAGCCCCCGGATTACTACGACACCAACACGTCGCTCAGCATGTCCCGCGATGCCTCCCTCTACCTGGATGAAAGCAACATGTCTGCCACCGAGGCCGCCACCGCCTCCCTGGAGAGGAGGAGTCTGGTAATCTATTCCGTATTCTCCGTATATGTCATCAGAGCATAGGGGGAGGGGGGGGTATTCTAATGGCCCTGGAGAGGGGGGGCGGGTATAGGGGCGCTACCCCATAGGTTTACTCCCTGGTGAAGGAGATCATAGAGGTGTGACGGTCGGGTGTTCTCATACTTGTCACCATGCCGTGTGGTGCGGGTTGGTAGAGTGTTCCCGGGTAATAGTCGCCCTCTATTATTATTATTATTGGTCTTTCCCAGCATTCAGTTCGGGGTATTTGGAGCGCTGTGATTGGCTGTCCTCCTGATGGTGTCCTCTGGTTGATCTTTGTATTACAGATGAGGTTGGGACGAGGACATCTGGGTGAAGATGATTCGGATATCGACATTGAAGCATATGAGGAAGATGATGATGGGAAACCGAAGACCCCGGCTCCTGTAAGTATAGATGATGAGGAGACGAGTACAGGAGACGGGCGATGAGTAATCTTCTCATTATATGACTATAGGATGTGGATGGAGATCTGGGTGGGGAGATGAGTACAGGAGATGTTGGGCGATGAGTATTGATGAGTTCTCTTCTCATTATATGACTATAGGATGTGGATGGAGATCTGGGTGGGGTGGGGAGATGTTGGGCGATGAGTATTGAGTTCTCTTCTCATTCTATATAGGAGATGGAGGATGTGGATGGAGATCTGGGTGGGGTGATGAGTACAGGGGATGTTGGGCGATGAGTATTGAGTTCTCTTCTCATAGGAGATGGAGGATGTGGATGGAGATCTGGGTGGGGTGAGGAGATGTTGGGGGCGATGAGTATTGAGTTCTCTTCTCATTCTATAGGAGATGGAGGATGTGGATGGAGATCTGGGTGGGGCGATGAGTATTGAGTTCTCTTCTCACTCTATATAGGAGATGGAGGATGTGGATGGAGATCTGGGTGGGGTGAGGAGATGTTGGGCGATGAGTATTGATGAGTTCTCTTCTCATTCTATAGGAGATGGAGGATGTGGATGGAGATCTGGGTGGGGAGATGAGTATTGAGTTCTCTTCTCATTCTATAGGAGATGGAGGATGTGGATGGAGATCTGGGTGGGGAGATGAGTATTGAGTTCTCTTCTCATTCTATAGGAGATGGAGGATGTGGATGGAGATCTGGGTGGGGTGAGGGGATGTTGGGCGATGAGTATTGAGTTCTCTTCTCATAGGAGATGGAGGATGTGGATGGAGATCTGGGTGGGGTGAGGAGATGTTGGGAGATGAGTATTGAGTTCTCTTCTCATAGGAGATGGAGGATGTGGATGGAGATCTGGGTGGGGTGATGAGTACAGGGGATGTTGGGCGATGAGTATTGAGTTCTCTTCTCATTCTATATAGGAGATGGAGGATGTGGATGGAGATCTGGGTGGGGAGATGAGTATTGAGTTCTCTTCTCATTCTATATAGGAGATGGAGGATGTGGATGGAGATCTGGGTGGGGTGAGGAGATGTTGGGCGATGAGTATTGATGGGTTCTCATTCTGTATAGGAGATGGAGGATGTGGATGGAGATCTGGGTGGGGTGAGGAGATGTTGGGCGATGAGTATTGAGTTCTCTTCTCATAGGAGATGGAGGACGTGGATGGAGATCTGGGCGAGGAGGAGATGACGGTGCAGCAGACACAGGCCAGCGTCCTCTATGAGGATTTATTGATGTCGGATGGTGAAGATGATGATGACGGAAGTGACGAGGAAGGAGATAATCCCTTCTCATGTAAGAGATGTTTGTATTGTACATTGGGGGGCGCCGTGTCCTGTCTGGGCCACAGCTTTTCAGGTGATCGGGTGGATAAATGGATTTAATGGAATTGGTGGGTGGAAGAATTTTACACACCTCAGCCTGTAGGGGGGAGTAGGGTGCAGGGCCCCGTACTGTAGATGTGACGAGCATAGGGCCCCGTACTGTAGATGTGACGAGCATTGGGCCCCGTACTGTAGATGTGAAAAGCATAGGGCCCCGTACTGTAGATGTGACGAGCATAGGGCCCCGTACTGTAGATGTGACGAGCATAGGGCCCCGTACTGTAGATGGGACGAGCATAGGGCCCCGTACTGTAGATGTGACGAGCATAGGGCCCCGTACTGTAGATGTGACGAGCATAGGGCCCCGTACTGTAGATGTGACGAGCATAGGGCCCCGTACTGTAGATGTGACGAGCATAGGGCCCGTACTGTAGATGTGACGAGCATAGGGCCCCGTACTGTAGATGTGACGAGCATAGGGCCCCGTACTGTAGATGTGACGAGCATAGGGCCCCGTACTGTAGATGTGACGAGCATAGGGCCCCCGTACTGTAGATGTGACGAGCATAGGGCCCCGTACTGTAGATGTGACGAGCATAGGGCCCCGTACTGTAGATGTGACGAGCATAGGGCCCCGTACTGTAGATGTGACGAGCATAGGGCCCCGTACTGTAGATGTGACGAGCATAGGGCCCCGTACTGTAGATGTGACGAGCATAGGGCCCCGTACTGTAGATGTGAAGAGCCTAGGGCCCCGTACTGTAGATGTGAGGAGCATAGGGCCCCGTACTGTAGATGTGACGAGCATAGGGCCCCGTACTGTAGATGTGACGAGCATAGGGCCCCGTACTGTAGATGTGACGAGCATAGGGCCCCGTACTGTAGATGTGACGAGCATAGGGCCCCGTACTGTAGATGTGACGAGCATAGGGCCCCGTACTGTAGATGTGACGAGCATAGGGCCCCGTACTGTACATGTGACGAGCATAGGGCCCCGTACTGTAGATGTGACGAGCATAGGGCCCCGTACTGTAGATGTGACGAGCCTAGGGCCCCGTACTGTAGATGTGACGAGCATAGGGCCCCGTACTGTAGATGTGACGAGCATAGGGCCCCGTACTGTAGATGTGACGAGCATAGGGCCCCGTACTGTAGATGTGACGAGCATAGGGCCCCGTACTGTAGATGTGACGAGCATAGGGCCCCGTACTGTAGATGTGACGAGCATAGGGCCCCGTACTGTAGATGTGACGAGCATAGGGCCCCGTACTGTAGATGTGATGAGCATAGGGCCCCGTACTGTAGATGTGATGAGCATAGGGCCCCGTACTGTAGATGTGACGAGCATAGGGCCCCGTACTGTAGATGTGACGAGCATAGGGCCCCGTACTGTAGATGTGACGAGCATAGGGCCCCGTACTGTAGATGTGAGGAGCATAGGGCCCCGTACTGTAGATGTTAGGAGCATAGGGCCCCGTACTGTAGATGTGACGACCCTAGGGCCCCGGTACTGAGATGGGATGAGCCTAGGGCCCCGTACTGTAGATGTGACGAGCATAGGGCCCCTACTGTAGATGTGAAGAGCATAGGGCCCCGTACTGTAGATGTAAGGAGCATAGGGCCCCGTACTGTAGATGTGACGAGCATTGGGCCCCGTACTGTAGATGTGACGAGCATAGGGCCCCGTACTGTAGATGTGAAAAGCATAGGGCCCCGTACTGTAGATGTGAGGAGCATAGGGCCCCGTACTGTAGAAAGCATAGGGCCCCGTACTGTAGATGTGACGAGCATAGGGCCCCGTACTGTAGATGTGACGAGCATAGGGCCCCGTACTGTAGATGTGACGAGCATAGGGCCCCGTACTGTAGATGTGACGAGCATAGGGCCCCGTACTGTAGATGTGACGAGCATAGGGCCCCGTACTGTAGATGTGACGAGCATAGGGCCCCGTACTGTAGATGTGAGGAGCATAGGGCCCCGTACTGTAGATGTGACGAGACCCTAGGGCCCCGTACTGTAGATGTGATGAGCATAGGGCCCCGTACTGTAGATGTGACGAGCATAGGGCCCCGTACTGTAGATGTGAGGAGCATAGGGCCCCGTACTGTAGATGTGAGGAGCATAGGGCCCCGTACTGTAGATGTGACGAGCATAGGGCCCCGTACTGTAGATGTGACGAGCATAGGGCCCCGTACTGTAGATGTGACGAGCATAGGGCCCCGTACTGTAGATGTGACGAGCATAGGGCCCCGTACTGTAGATGTGACGAGCATAGGGCCCCGTACTGTAGATGTGACGAGCATAGGGCCCCGTACTGTAGATGTGAGGAGCATAGGGCCCTGTACTGTAGATGTGACGAGCATAGGGCCCCGTACTGTATATGTGAGGAGCATAGGGCCCCGTACTGTACATGTGACGAGCATAGGGCCCCGTACTGTACATGTGACGAGCATAGGGCCCCGTACTGTAGATGTGATGAGCATAGGGCCCCGTACTGTAGATGTGACGAGCATAGGGCCCCGTACTGGAGATGTGAGGAGCCTAGGGCCCCGTACTGGAGGTGTGAGGAGCATAGGGCCCCGTACTGTAGATGTGAGGAGCATAGGGCCCCGTACTGTACTTCTGATTTATCTTTGCAGCCATCCAGCTGAGTGAGAGCGGCAGCGATTCGGATGTTGAATCCGGAGCAATCCGACCCAAACAGCCGCAGATGATGCAGGAGAACACCCGGATGGGGATGGAGAACGAGGAGAGTCTGATGTCCTATGGGGAGGGGATGGAGACCTCACAAGGGATAGAGGACAGTAATATCAGGTAAGTCCCGGGGGGGGGGGGGAGGGGCGCTTCTATATGAGGGGTGATGAAAACTTATTATTTGTGATTAGTTTGGAGTTATAATCCTGGCAAGGTAAATATACAATGTACAGTGCACTCCTCCCATGAGTATCACAGACTCCTCCCATGAGTATCACAGACTCCTCCCATGAGCATCAGACTCCTCCCATGTACATAAGTATCACGGGCTCCTCCCATGAGTATCAGACTCCTCCCTAGCGGGCACGCATCACCCCTTCCCCCTGGCGGGCACGTATCACCCCTTCCCCTGGCGGGCACGCATCGCCCCTCCCCCTTAGCAGGCACGCATCGCCCCTCCCCCCTAGCGGGCATGCATCACCCCTTCACCCTATCGGCAACGTATCGCCCATCCCCCTTGTCATTTGTGCTGTAATCTCAGGCTCACCTATACCATTGTCTTTGAATCTGATAGGAGAATGACCTACGGGTGACCCCGCCCACATGCCCTGGCCAACTAGCTCCCCTATTCACTGGTCGCCCCCCCCCCAATTCCTCGTCGTTTTCTGCAGATTTGAGTCTTATGATGTCCTGAGAAATGTTTGTATTTTGCAGTTATGGAAGTTATGAAGGACCGGATCCGAAATCCAACACCCGGGACACCAGCTACAGCAGCATCGGGGGGTACGAGTTGTCTGAGGAAGAGGAGGATGAGGAGGAAGAGCGCCTTGGGCCCAGTGTGCTCCGCCAGGTCCAGCTGTCTGAAGACGAGGACAGCGAGGAGGATTTCCAATCTCTTCATGGAGACAGCGACAGTGACAATGAGTAGAAGGATTCCCGTCTATGGTGGGAGGAGGGATGGTGACGACGAGTAGAAGGATTCCCGTCTATGGGAGGACGGATGGTGACAACGAGTAGAAGGATTCCCGTCTATGGTGGGAGGACGGCTGGTGACGAGTAGAAGGATTCCCGTCTATGGGAGGAGGGGTGGTGACAACGAGTAGAAGGATTCTCGTCCTATGGTGGGAAGACGGATGGTGACGAGTAGAAGGATTCCCGTCTATGGGGGGAGGACGGATGGTGACAACGAGTAGAAGGATTCCCGTCTATGGGAGGAGGAGGGGTGGTGACGAGTAGAAGGATTCCCGTCTATGGTGGGAGGAGGGATGGTGACGACGAGTAGAAGGATTCCCGTCTATGGTGGGAGGAGGGATGGTGACGAGTAGAAGGATTCCCGTCTATGGGAGGACGGATGGTGACAACGAGTAGAAGGATTCCCGTCTATGGTGGGAGGAGGGATGGTGATGAGTAGAAGGATTCCCGTCTATGGGGGGAGGAGGGATGGTGACGACGAGTAGAAGGATTCCCGTCTATGGTGGGAGGAGGGATGGTGACGAGTAGAAGGATTCCCGTCTATGGTGGGCGGAGGGATGGTGACGAGTAGAAGGATTCCCGTCTATGGTGGGAGGACGGCTGGTGACAACGAGTAGAAGGATTCCCGTCTATGGTGGGAGGACGGATGGTGACGAGTAGAAGGATTCCCGTCTATGGGAGGCAGCGGGGCGCTTGCTGGTGATGTCATCCAATAAAAGTCAGGAGGTCGTTGGATGATGATGTCCTTCTAGAAATGTTGGCTTGTTTTTTGGGCGGACTGATTGGTGGGATCACCAGGGGGCCCCATGGGTTGTTCCTCTACTCTCTGTGGCCCCTGTATTATCTGTTTGTCGCTGGGGGATGATTCACGTTTTATGTGGAACTTTATTTTACACGTCGGATGCAGTTCTGTATCAGAGGTCTGCATCCTCCTCCTCCCTGTAATATTATGGGGGTGCCATTGTCTCGGGGGGCCGTCGTTCCCATCCCCCGGCTTCACCACCCTAAAGAACCTCACAGAATGGGGACCTGCTCTGGTTCCATGTCGGTGGGGGATGGGGATGACGCCGCCCCCAGAACAATGGCAGTTCTCACACTTGGGGGGTCTCTGGGGGACCTTTTGCTTTGTAAATAGATTTTCTGAAATGTTTGTCCTTTTGTACAATTCCCTCTCAATGTGTCTAATAAAGAGAACCTGTCATTGTTCATTGTCTTCATCCAATGAGGTCAGAGGAAATAATCTGGGGGGGGGTGAGCCCCTCCGGGTGACATTACGGCCTCCTGAATGTGCAGCTGCTCAGCCTGTACAAAGCATGACGGCAGCTGCACACAGGGTGTCCGATGGAAGCTGTCCGTCTCCGGAGTTCCTCTGTCCGGGAACAGCTGTTGTTGTTGTTGCTCCGTCTGCAATTACATGCGACAGCTGCAGCCGCTGATTGCTTTGTATAGTGTCCGGAATCCGCTGCATCCCCCATGAATGAGGCCTCAGTGTGCGCCGTCTGTCACCCAACTGTCACTTCTGGGGAAACCAAAGTCCAAATCTTCACCTTTTATATGGAAGAAAGGAGAGGCGCAACAAGGACCCCCCCCCCCCCCACTAAAATCCATCCTTACAGAACATGTCCGAGTCTTCCTCACTGCAGGGTGGGGGGATCCTTCTCACTGCTTGGGGGAGGGGTTATGGAGACTTCTTGTGTGGGGGGCAGCAGGGTGATGAGGTCATGAAAGGGGCGGGCACATATACACATGTGGGTTTGTACCTCTGTATGGGTGTCTATCGGAGTTCTATCTCATGATGCGCTGAGTTTGGAATGATTCCCGCCCGCCTATCGCTGGCACTGAGATGGGCGCAGATGGCGGACTTCCCACTGCAGATGTTGACGCTTTGCAACCTCCTCCATTCACTTCTATTGGAACACAAGAAGGGGGCCGGAAATGCTCCTGTGGTGTTTAAGGTGCGGTTGGAAAGCGTCAAAAGTTCTGGTTTCTCAGTTTAGCCAACACAACAGAACCGTCTGTCCAACACATCCAAACATTCACCGCTAAAGGGACATTCACACGCTTTAAAATTCAATGCCTGTCTGAAAGGGAACGTCCTACAGGAGGTGAAGATCTGTCACCATGACAACATCAAAGATCCCCGGGTTGTTTTTTTTTTTATTAAACTAGCAGTCCCCAGATATCAGTAAGATGTAGGGCAGTACACAGGGGTATCTACAGCGGGGGGGATCAGCGGTGTGTTGGGCAGCATCCAGGGGTCAGTAGAATGTAGAGCAGGGGTCAGCGGTGTGTAGGGCAGAGGCCAGTAGAGAGGGAGGGATGAGCGAATGGCTGTGGGATCCAGGGCAGGGGTCAGTAGGTTGTAGGGCAGCGTCCAGGGGGGTCAGTAAGTTGTAGTGCAGGGCAGCACACATGGGGCTCTAGGGCCACGCACCGGGGGGGGGGGCAGTAGGGTATGGGGGCAGCATCCAGGGAGCAGTAGACTGTAGAGCAGGGGGGCCAGCGGGATCTAGGGCAGCAGAATGTAGGGGGGAATCAGCGAGCGGGATCGAAGGCAGAGCACCTCCGGGACCCAGGGCAGTGTCCGCAGGGGGGTGGCGGGGGTCAGCGGGTTGTAGGGCAGTGTCCAGTAGAAAGTAAGTGGGGGGGTTGGGGGTGTGTCAGCAGCGTGTAGGGCAGAAGGATCGAGGTCAGTAGAATGTAGGGCAGCGTCCAGTGGGGCCAGCAGGGTGTAGGGGCAGAGGACAGTAGAATGTAGGGCAGATTGTAAGGCAGCTTCTGAGGGAGGGAATCAGCAGGTTGTAGGGCTGCGGGATCTAGGGCAGGGGTCAGCAGGTTGTAGGGCAGCATCCAGGGGTTCAGCAGGGTGTGGGGCAGGGGTCAGTAAATTGTAGGGCAGGGAGCTCTAGGGCCATAGGGGGGGGGGGCAGTAAAATGTAGCACGCAGCAGCAATCCCAGGGGAGCCATGGGTTTAGG
>CM053033.1:1349768-1354481 GCA_028564925.1 Lithobates sylvaticus | reverse complement strand
CGCTCCACCATGATAAGTACAATGTGAGGGGTGGATGTCGGACGTCCATAGTGTGTCTGTACAGCCATATCCAGGCTGGTAACATTGAGGTCCCATCCCACCCCCCCCCCCCCACACTGATCTACCGTATTTGACAAAAGTAAGTACACCCCTCAGTGACATTCATGTGACAACACTGAAGAGATGACACTTGTCTACAATGTAAAGTAGTGAGTGTACAGCTTGTATAACACACGGCCATTAATGTCTAATCCACTTCACCTGTATATGTCACTCAGTCCACATCACTGCATCTCTCTGATTGGATAATAAAGTCCATAACCTATAGGGGAGACCGCTGTGCCCCTCATTCCCCTCCCCCTTGTGAACTCCTCGGGGAGTCCGCTGTGCCCCTCATTCCCCTCCCCCCTTGTGAACTCCTCGGGGAGTCCGCTGTGCCCCTCATTCCCCTCCCCCCTTGTGAACTCCTCGGGGAGGCCGCTGTGCCCCTCATTCCCCTCCCCCCCTCCGCTGTGCCCCTCATTCCCCTCCCCCTTGTGAACTCCTCGGGGATTCCGCTGTGCCCCTCTTTCCCCTCCCCCCCTCATTCCTCCTCCCCCTCATTCCCCTCCCCCTTGTGAACTCCTCGGGGAGTCCGCTGTGCCCCTCATTCCCCTCCCCCTTGTGAACTCCTCGGGGAGTCCGCTGTGCCCCTCATTCCCCTCCCCCTTGTGAACTCCTCGGGGAGGCCGCTGTGCCCCTCATTCCCCTCCCCCTTGTGAACTCCTCGGGGAGTCCGCTGTGCCCCTCATTCCCCTCCCCCTTGTGAACTCCTCGGGGAGTCCGCTGTGCCCCTCATTCCCCTCCCCCTTGTGAACTCCTCGGGGAGGCCGCTGTGCCCCTCATTCCCCTCCCCCCTTGTGAACTCCTCGGGGAGTCCGCTGTGCCCCTCATTCCCCTCCCCCCTTGTGAACTCCTCGGGGGATCTCCCCCATTTTGTGTCTCCATTATCCTTCATGTTCAGGAGATGACGGGAAAACCTATCAGTGCTGACCAACGCAGAGACCCAACACTCCTGACCCTACAGTACTTAACCCAGTGTTTTATTATATGTCAGGGCTAATGCAGAGTGCAGGGGTCAGGAGTAAGTAATGCGGAGTACAGGGGTCAGGAGTAAGTAATACAGAGTACAGGGGTCAGGAGTAAGTAATGCAGAGTACAGGGGTCAGGAGTAAGTAATGCAGAGTACAGGGGTCAGGAGTAAGTAATACAGAGTACAGGGGTCAGGAGTAAGTAATGCAGAGTACAGGGGTCAGGAGTAAGTAATGCAGAGTACAGGGGTCAGGAGTAAGTAATGCAGAGTACAGGGGTCAGGAGTAAGTAATACAGAGTACAGGGGTCAGGAGTAAGTAATGCAGAGTACAGGGGTCAGGAGTAAGTAATACAGAGTACAGGGGTCAGGAGTAAGTAATGCAGAGTACAGGGGTCAGGAGTAAGTAATGCAGAGTACAGGGGTCAGGAGTAAGTAATACAGAGTACAGGGGTCAGGAGTAAGTAATGCAGAGTACAGGGGTCAGGAGTAAGTAATACAGAGTACAGGGGTCAGGAGTAAGTAATGCAGAGTACAGGGGTCAGGAGTAAGTAATACAGAGTACAGGGGTCAGGAGTAAGTAATGCAGAGTACAGGGGTCAGGAGTAAGTAATACAGAGTACAGGGGTCAGGAGTAAGTAATACAGAGTACAGGGGTCAGGAGTAAGTAATACAGAGTACAGGGGTCAGGAGTAAGTAATGCAGAGTACAGGGGTCAGGAGTAAGTAATACAGAGTACAGGGGTCAGGAGTACAGGGGTCAGGAGTAAGTAACAGAGTACAGGGGTCAGGAGTAAGTAATACAGAGTACAGGGGTCAGGAGTATGTAATACAGAGTACAGGGGTCAGGAGTAAGTAATACAGAGTACAGGGGTCAGGAGTAAGTAATACAGAGTACAGGGGTCAGGAGTAAGTAATACAGAGTACAGGGGTCAGGAGTATGTAATACAGAGTACAGGGGTCAGGAGTAAGTAATACAGAGTACAGGGGTCAGGAGTATGTAATACAGAGTACAGGGGTCAGGAGTAAGTAATGCAGAGTACAGGGGTCAGGAGTACAGGGGTCAGGAGTATGTAATACAGAGTACAGGGGTCAGGAGTAAGTAATGCAGAGTACAGGGGTCAGGAGTAAGTAATACAGAGTGCAGGGGTCAGGAGTAAGTAATACAGAGTACAGGGGTCAGGAGTAAGTAATGCAGAGTGCAGGGGTCAGGAGTAAGTAATGCAGAGTGCAGGGGTCAGGAGTATGTAATACAGAGTACAGGGGTCAGGAGTAAGGTATGCAGAGTACAGGGGTCAGGAGTAAGTTATGCAGAGTACAGGGGTCAGGAGTAAGTTATGCAGAGTACAGGGGTCAGGAGTAAGTAATGCAGAGTGCAGGGGTCAGGTTGGAGGTTGGAGAAGTTATGAAACATCTTTATCATTATAGAAAAAGTCCAGATGATGATCAGACTAATCACTACTAACTGCTAATTACAGGCGGTGAGGAAATGGGGAACTGGGAGAGAATTTCTCTTCCTTGTTATGACTTTGCAGATACAGAGGAAGTGCTGACTGTGTTTGTTCCCCGGCAGGCGTGGCTCCCAGACACTCCTCTGTGCTGTGTATAAAGGCGAGTCTCACCTGTCTGTCTGCAGAGTCTCACCTGTCTCAGTCCTCGGAGTCTCACCTGTCTGTCTGCAGAGTCTCACCTGTCTCAGTCCTCGGAGTCTCACCTGTCTCAGTCCTCGGAGTCTCACCTGTCTCAGTCCTCGGAGTCCCACCTGTCTCAGTCCTCGGAGTCTCACCTGTCTGTCTGCAGAGTCTCACCTGTCTCAGTCCTCGGAGTCTCACCTGTCTCAGTCCTCGGAGTCTCACCTGTCTCAGTCCTCGGAGTCTCACCTGTCTCAGTCCTCGGAGTCTCACCTGTCTCAGTCCTCGGAGTCTCACCTGTCTCAGTCCTCGGAGTCTCACCTGTCTCAGTCCTCGGAGTCTCACCTGTCTCAGTCCTCGGAGTCTCACCTGTCTCAGTCCTCGGAGTCTCACCTGTCTCAGTCCTCGGAGTCTCACCTGTCTCAGTCCTCGGAGTCTCACCTGTCTCAGTCCTCGGAGTCTCACCTGTCTCAGTCCTCGGAGTCTCACCTGTCTCAGCTCGGCTCTTGTAAGGTGACCTTTGTACCTCCCTCCCATTCATCATGTCTAAGAAGGTGGCGGTGATCCTCTCGGGATGTGGGGTGTACGATGGCAGTGAGATCCACGAATCCTCCGCTGTGTTGGTTCACCTGAGCCGGGCCGGAGTCCAGGTAAGAAATTCTCATATGTGTTATTAGTGGATCTGGGCAGTTTGATGTATGAATGTATTTCCTGCACACTATATACAGTATATATATATATATATAGAGAGAGAGAGAGAGAGAGATAATACATACAATAGCGCTGTCAATTTTATGCAGTTACTCATATATTGTACAGTCACATCAGTGCCTCTCCTCAGGATCTTACAATCTAATGTCCCTAACTCACATACAGTACATACATACACGTACTAGGGAGAACATACAAACTCCATGCAGGTAGTGCTGTCAGGGCCGTCTTTAAGGTTTACATTCCCTTATCCCTTGATGTTTTAATCCCGTGCTGTGTCGGAGCACAGGACTGTGAATGCAGGCTAAATGTCTCAGTTACATTGGTGGTCAGTGTAAATCTTCTCATTACATTGGGGCATGGTGTACAATCTAGTGGCCAGTGTGAAGGCCCCCATTATATTGGTGGTCAGGGTAAATCCCTCCTTACATTGGTGGTTACTCTTAATGCTTTTATTACATTAGTGATCAGTGTAAATCCCCATTACATTAGTGGTCAGTGTAAATCTCCATTACATTAGTGGTCGGTGTAGAAACTCCTCTTTATATTGGTAATCGGTAAAAAACAAAACTTGCATTTGTGGTCGAATCCTCCCTTACATTGGTTGTTCGTGTAGCAGCCCCCTTTAAATTGGGGGTGAGTGTAAATCCCCCCTTACATTGGTGGCCAGTGTAGAAATCCTCCTTTGTTGGCTGTTAATGTAAAATCCCCCATTACATTGGTGATCAGTGTACATTTTCCTTTACAGTGGTGGTAAGTGCATAATTGTTCTTAAACTGGTGGTCAGTGTAAATCCCCCCTAACATTGGTAGTCGGTGTAGAAGTGTCACCTTACATTTGTCGTCAGTACAAATCTCGACAATAGTTGTCAGTGTAAATTCCCCCTTACATGGAGGTCATTGTATATCCCCCCTTACACCGGTGGTTGGTGTAAATGCTCTTATTACATTGGTGTCAGTGTAGAAATCCCTCTTTATATTGGTGGGTGGTGTAAAATCCCCCATTACATGATGGTCAGTGCAAATTTCCCCTCACATTGGTGGTCAGTGTAAATCCCCCCTCACATTGGTGGTCAGTGTAAATCCCCCCTCACATTGGTGGTCAGTGTAAATCCCCTCTCACATTGGTGGTCAGTGTAAATCCCCCCTCACATTGGTGGTAATTGTAAATTCCCCACTATATACTTGCTAAAGATTCCCAGCTTTGCTCTTCATGATTTAGAATACTGCCTCCTAACTAATCCCATCCCCCCACCACTGCTACTGATCCCATCAACCCCCCAGCATTACCAGTGATCACCCCC